>VOPJ01008393.1:0-103433 GCA_014673585.1 Semibalanus balanoides
AACGCTGTCAAATGTACAATTTATCAGATAACTTCAATTACGATATACCAAATGACAGATAATGATCTCGGCTATCAAACTGCAGTCTCAAAATTTCGAAATTTAATGAAACTAAAAATTTTGAGAAATCCAAAGACTTTTTTGGTTTGTTTTTAAATTTTTAATCCGAATTTACCACAAACTGGAATCTATATGTTTTAGAAGAGTACATTGAATATGTATAGCAAGTTTGAAGTCGATATCTTTAAAAATGACTGACTTACATCCTTTCAAAGACAAATTTCGACCACCTTTACCAACAGAATAACCATTAACCATGCATACGATTTGCATTTCCGTTTTTTGCCTTTTACTTATATTTATGTGGAAAAAAAACAATGTGCAACGGTAATTTTTCGCGTTATAGTAAAAAAACGAACCCATGCACATGTGTTACAACTCCTAATTACCGTAATCAGCAGTTTGACCTCGTGACCTCGGATGACCTTCACCTGACCCAGGATCAAAAACAGCTTAGAATGGTAATTTGAAGTGTTAGATACACGAATCATACCGATTTATCAACTGATTATGCGTTTTATATCGCATTTTCGCACGACGATTTCATCCGCCGGACTTTGATGACACGGTCAAACGTTTTGTCTTGACGTGACCTTTGACGTTATCGGTGATCCTGATGTTAACAATATTATGTTTCCTTCGACAAATGTAACAGGGCTATCTAATGCCTTTTGAATTAAGATCGGTCCAGTAGTTCCGGAGATCAGAGGGGAGCTATAAATAGCCCTCCCCAGTAACTCGCGTTACAGAATATACCCCAGTAACGCGCGGGCTAAAGGAAGTGTGCCTTCTCTTCTGGATGTCAAATATATTTGTATTACGGTAAAAAAAAAACTATCGGTTTGATCATTGGATACGGTAAAATTCACGTCTAGAGCCCGTTTAGTATAATTTTTACTTAAATTCTGTTTACATATTGTTTTGTTTCAAAATCCATAAACGATCGCCACTATAAACAGAGTAAAGAAGATGTTATCTAGAATGGCGCACCAAATACAATTAACTCCATACGAACAATGGCCCTGCTCGACGTGCCGCAAGCGCAAGCGCAAGCTCCATAGCCCCTATGCAACGATCGGCCCACGTTGGGCAGAACGTTGCATAGGGGCTATGACGCTTGCGCTTGCGACACGTCGAGCAGGGCCAATGTAAAATAGTTATCAAGGCTCTGTTCGGCAGCTGCTATCAGCGCGCTCGAGCTGTTTCTATTGGCCAGCGTTAACGATATATGCTAGCGTCGTAATACAGACCGACAGACCGACAGACCGATAGACAGACAAGCAGACAGACAGACACTCTTCAAATATAAATTTGTATATGGGACGGCAGCCGAGTTGTGACTCTGTGGGCCTCAGGGCTCGGCAGCGCTGCGGGCGCGGCCTGTGTTTACCTGTCGCTGGTGGGTGTGGTGGTTGTAGCAGCTGCGGCAGCGGCAGTGGTCCCTCAGCCAGACCAGCGACAGGAACGCGTCGTCGACTGGCCAGCGGGCGTTCTGAACCACCAGGTGGCTCTTGTGCAGCCGCAGCGTCACAACATCGCCACCTGCCCAACACAACGCCAAGCTTCATCTCTCAGCTGGTGACACTAGGTGGCGACTCTAGCGGTGACACATGGATACCGTTCATGAAAATGTATAGTTTTTCCATAGGCGTACCCAAGGGGGCAAGAGGAGCAATTGACCCCCTTCCCCTGAAGTTCCGTGCGTGCCCCCTTGACCTATGTGCTCCGTTTGCAAACAGGGCCCGAAGTGACCTATTTTTATATATATAAAGACCACGCTTCGCGTGGTCTTCAGAGAGTTTAGAGCACTTCAGAGGTTCTTCAGAGGTTCTTGAGGCCAGAGTGCCCCCTCAGGTGGCCAGAGTGCTCCTTTAGGCGACCAGAGTGCCCCTCAGGTGGTCAGAAGGCCCCCTTAGGCGGACAGAGTGCCCCCTCAGGCGACCCAAGTGCCCCTCAGGCGGCCAGGGTGTCCCCTCAGGCAGCCAAAATGCCCCTCAGGCGGGAAGAAGGCCCCTCAGACGGTCAAAGTGCCCCCTCTGCCGGTCAGAGTGCCCCCTCTGCCGGTCAGAGTGCCCCCTCTGCCGGTTAGAGTGCCCCCTCTGGCGGTCAGAGTGCCCCCTCTGGCGGTCAGAGTGCCCCCTCGGGCAGCCAGGGTGCTCCTTCAGGCGACCAGAGTGCCCCTCAGGTGGTCAGAAGGCCCCCTTAGGCGGTCAGAGTGCCCCCTCAGGCGGTCAAAGTGCCTCCTCAGGCGGCCAGAGTGCCCCCTCAGGCCTTGCGTTTGTTATTTACAACTACTTTACTTGTACTTTATTTGAAAGCGGAGTGAAAATCGTTTCGAGTCACTTCGATCACCCATAGAGCCCCACGGGCCATTGTGCCCCTTCGAGGCTCAAGGGGGAGGCATGGCCCCCTGCCCCCATATGGATCCGCCACTGGGCATCAGGGCTCTCTCTGAAAGACCAGAGGGTCCTTAAACGTTCAAAAGGGCACTGTGCAAGTCAGAGGGGGCCCCTGGACAGTGGACAAGCCAAACGGCCTCCAAGCGGGTCAGAGGGCCCCATGACAACGTCAAATGGGCACCTAGCCAGCACAGGGAGGCCCCTTGGCAGGTCGGAGAGGCCGTTGAGCATGTCGGCAGGGTGACAAAGCAACCAGTGCAGTCCCTTGTCAGGTCTTAAGGGCCCCTGCGCAGGCTGGAGGGTCCTGGACAGACCAGAGAGCCCCTGGTAATTTAACCCGCGCGGCGTAGGGGGGGGGGGGTAAATATTACCCTCCCCCTCCCGTATTTCCGCAAACTTGAAAACGGTAACAGATAACGACGTCAAAGTTTCAGTACCTTCTTCAGCATCAATTTGACTCTCTGAAAAATTCAATCGAAAAAAGTGCAGAATTTTGGCGAGATAAGTGATGCGTTTTTGATGACGTAGTTCATGCCATATTTTGGTTGAAGTAACGATAAATGTTTGATGCATCGTAGAAAACATAGCTTTTCAAGGCAAATCGCAAACATAAGACCGCAATAAAGAAAGGAATTCAATTCTCTTACAAAATGGCAATTCGGATTTCCAAAATTTTGGGTTTTGATTCCCCAAAAATCCAAAAAAACGTTTTTTTTCAGAAATTTCCCCCAAACATTGACAATTTTCGAGGTATTTAAAAAAACGGAATATATGTATAAAACTAAGTGTAATGAATACCCAAACAAATTTCAAAGTAAATATCTTCATTTTTTCAGTGACAGATTGCTCTCCAAGCATAATAAGGTATGAACGTATTTTTCCCAATAACGTTTTTTTTATTATTTTTGTGATCTGATACAGATATATAAATGTCATTTTTTGTGTTTATGAGACAAAACTAACCTATAAAACATGCATTGTTAATCCATATTAGTCAGTTTTCAGTTTGACCTTAGATTTGAATCTGATCTTTGACCTTTGACGTCAGTTGTAAAAATGGTTGTTTCTATCGATTTGTACTTGCAACAGAACTACTAACATGTGTCCACAGACTTCTTGTGACTTTTTTGTGACAGTGACCTTTTGTGACCTGACCTTGACCTTGACCTTTGCTTGCAATTTCACTTCTACTTATTGCAATAGATGTATTACACCATTGAGAGCTTTATGTGCATTGATAGTCTTAATCAAAGGATTACATTGAAAGTATGAACCATTAACTCAATTAACTCGAACTTTCCAATATGACCTGCCCAGAGTGACCTTACATTTTGGACCTAACTTGAAAAATTTTCGGGTATGCTTCGATCGTTTTTCATTGGAAGCTTCGATCGCGCCCGCCTTTCGCGTCTCGCTGCGGTTATTGGTTTAGGAAGTAAAGGGGGCTAAATTACTCCCCCCCCCCTACGCCCGCGCGTTCGGCCTGGAGACCAGTGTGTTTCATGGCTGGGTGCGCCATGGGTGCCCACTCAATTCTTCGATTTTGTCTGGGGCTGGTAATGCATTTTTCGACTTTGCATGGGTACTGGGTGGGCAATGGTATGACATTTTGTAGTCATGTCAAATTGCCGTTATATTTTACTTGACAGCCAGATGTTAACCAGGTAATATGTTATAAATGATAAAGACACTTAAACCATAAAATTGAGCAATTACATGAGAACAATAAATCATGGGTAATTACGCTAGCAGTGGTGAAAGATGAAATCCCAAAATCATGTCCGATCAATAGTCTGATAGTATGACAATGTTTGACCGAAAAGTGTTTCCGATGAGTCAAAAGTCACAGCAATACACAGGTGCGTTGATATTATTTATCGTTGTAGCATGCAAGTAATATCTGTAGATAATTGGTTGAACATTTGTGATAATATTGTTCTTAATATGAAATGGGCCGAAGCTGGGCAATGGCCTCATATTATGAATTTGAATGGGTCTGGTTGGGTTGGGCTTGGTGTTCATGGGTTTTGGCTGGGCTGGGCTTGGGGTTTAGGCACCCATGAAACACTCTGCTGGAGACCCCTACGCCGCGCGGGTTAAAAGACCCCTGTGCAGGTCAGAGGGCCCATGTCCAAACCGAAAGGGCCCCTGGGTGTGTCAGAAGGGTCCTGAATAGTTAATATGCCGAATGGGCCCCTAGCCAGCACGGAGAGACTGGGGGGAGGCAGGTCGAAGGGCCCTCTGAGCATGTCGACAAGGCGACAAAACAGAAAGCGCAGTCCCTTGGCAGACCGGAAGGGCCCCTTAAAGGGAGTTTTATCGGACTCTTGGACTCATCGGACACTTTTCGGTCAACATTGTCATATTGAATCGGACTTTGGATCAGTCATGATTTGGAGAATTTCCGAATCCTGCACCACTAGAGAGACGCACTGAGCCGAGTTTGTACGTTGAACGCAACAGGCAGTAATGCGGGACTTCAGTGAACGGCACACCGCTTGGGACTCATTTTTGACGATCACTTGCGAATGCATCAACTGGCAGGAACGAATGTATCGCATTCGACGTTTCAGGCGCTCAGCTAAAATGTATTACAAAGGTTGGTTAATGTCAAATGAAAATTCCGTGCACTTTTCATTTACTCGTAACATTAACCCGGCAGTCACTGGGGTATTTTCTGTAACACGAGTCACTGGAGGGTTTTTTTTAGCTCCCCTTGTATCTTCGGAACCGATAAGACGATCACGCTGAATCAAACGGCAATCGATAGCCCAGGAAATTGTATCGGCGTATTTTTTTTTGTGTTGCCCTAGAGGTCAGTGGTGACGTCAGAGGTGAGGTCAAAGGTCAAAATCTAGGCATTTGAGTTTATAGGCAATTTTTCCCATTCAAAGCCATTGGTTGCAGCCATGATCACCCAGAGTGCTTGCTCTCAATGGTATGATACACATCCAGGGTGAGCTTATGGGAGATTGTTGGCAAAATATCAAGGTCATGGTCGGGTCATATACCAAAAAATGCAAAAAAATCATACGAAAGTCATGCAACACATGTTTTACATACTATTTTACGTTTAGAACTCGACATTGATACTTATTTTAAAACCTCACATAATGCACGTGAAGTAAAGGTCAATGTCACAAAAGGTCAAATTTTGAAATTGATTAATACAATAAATAAATACATGTTTCTGGGCCGGTTTTGTCTCAGAAATATAGTGCTGCTCTTTATTTGTCTGTATCTGGTCAAAAAAGACAAAAAATGGAATTGCATAATTTAACGTCATGGGTTACCCATAACTTAGCTGTCATTTCTCAGTCAAAAATAGAGATATCATTTTGAAATTCGGTATTGTAGTTGAATATGTATAGTTATTTGAAATATATTACGTTTGATAAATATATTTAATTTCTTTATTTGATATCATTTTTCCAAAAAAGTAAATTTTTGAAGAAAAACATAAATAAAAAACTACTTTTTTGAAAATCCGATTGCCATATTGTAGCCATTAAAATTTGATATCTTCACGAAATCAGATTCCGTTTTGTCTACTACATGACATTTGCACGGTCTCCTAAACTTTAGCTGATTTTGGTTTTAAAATCGTGTGCAGTGACGTCACTAACTTAGCTACATGGTGTATATCTAAAACAAAATGATGAAATTAAAAAAGATGTCAAAAGGATGCCCGGTCGGGTATTAGAAGTTTGGCGTTGATAGCTGCATTATTACGTGAGATATTATAAATATTCCTCAGGGGGCGGGGGCTAAAAAAGACCCCCAGCGCGCGAGTTAAAGGTGGTGTCAGCCGCCCACAACTCACTACCGACAGGTCACGGTCGGAGAGCACCAGTTCAAGGTCAGCCAGGGCAGAACTAAGCTCTGACGTCAGATCGTAGCTCCACCCTTTCACGACAACCTCTACCCACCGATTGGATTCCCTACGTGATTTCTTTACATTACCAAGTCAATGATAAGTGGCCTAAATTTCGTTTGACATAAACGGACCTCAGTATTAAAAATTGGCGCAGAGTCTGAAACATCCGTTACAAAAAAATTGTTCATGCCCGTTGGTGCCTTCAAACGCTATCGCCGAAAATTATGGTCCCAAACGGCGTGCCGTTCACATAAGCCCATGTAACTTCACAACTTACCACCAATAGTATTCCTGTGCGAGATTCTGGCAGCAGTGGCGTCTTCGCTATAGTTACGAGGCAGCTGCACACCTGTAGCACACCTCAACAGGGCACCACACATCGAGGTAGCACGCGTCTGCCGAGCGAGAGCGGCCGGCACCGCGTACCGCACCGGCAGGTGAGCACCGCGCTGGAGCCGGGCACCACCGGCGGCGGGTAGAAGGCCAGTCATGTTCCGGGCTCGCCGGCCCACCACCGCTGTACTCGGCACCAGCATCCCGGCCTGCAGCTCGGTACACCGCCTGGCTCGGTACACCACCTGGCTCGGCACACTACTGCGCCTGCACACCACAGCCGCTGCACTGCTGCCTGACTGGCGAGCTGCTGCTGCTGCTGCCCTGCTGCTACTGCCTGGCGAGCTGCTGCTGCTGCCCTGCTGCCTGCCTGGCGAGCTGCTGCTGCTGCTGCTGCTGCCTGGCGAGCTGCTGCGCTGTTCTCCTGCCTGGCGAGCTGCTCTTTCCTGCTGCCTGCCTGGTGAGCTGCTGCTGCCTGGCGAGCTGCTGCTGCCCTGCTGCGCTGTTCTCCTGCCTGGCGAGCTGCTGTACTGCTCTCCTGCCGGACGGGAGGGCATGTGTCGACGCGTCAGGACCACCAGCTGAGGGACCCAGACGACACGGCACGGTCAGGAGCCTCTGGTGCCGCGCCTGTCCCGGCCCAGTGTGACAGGATACACATCAGCGGCGTAGCTTCTCCAGAAAACTGGGGGGCTGAGATGGAAAAAATCGCTCAAAGTACCATCAAAATCCACAAAGCACAGATTTCTCACCGGATTTCACTCACTTCCTCGTCCAAGTTGGGGGGATGAAGTCCAAAATGGGAAAGGTGGGGATGGGGCTGAAGCCCCTCCAACTGAATAGCATCATACACCCCTGATAGCTGGCAGACAGGCGTACATTCCAGACCAGGGTCACCTCTAGTGAGGAGTAATGTAAATACACGGTCTGGACTCTGGACGGTATCATGGAGGTTTGTCAAAACACTCCCTAACATAACGCTCACAGAATATACAATACACTGGACTGTCTGGTCGAGGTCGTCAGAGGCCATGGCCTGTGATCAAGATCAAGCTTATCAAGTCATTACGTCATCAGAGGCCATGGTCTGTGAGGATCTCAAACTGCTTATCAAGTCATTACGTCATCAGAGGTCATGGTCTGTGGGATCTTAACAACAAAGACGCCGCGTAGGGGGGTAAATATTTACCCCCCTCCCTCCCGTATTCCACTAATAACTTGAAAACTGGTAAACATAAATCGACTCAAAGTATCAGTAACTTATCAGCATCAATGAGTCTCCTGAAAATAAACAAATTGATCGAAAAAAGTCAGAATTTGGTGATAAATGACGTTCTTGATGACGAATAAAATTGATCATGCCATTTTTGGTTGAATAACGATAAAGGTTATGCATCGTCAGAATAACATAGCTTTCAGCCAAATCTGCAACTAAAACTGTATACAGGAAACGTGAAATTTAAATTCTTCTACAAAATGGGCGAATTTCGGATTTCCTATTTTTTGGTTTTGACCCCCAAAAATAAAATAATATAAAGTGATTTTTCATGAATATTTTTCCTTCCCAAAAATGGATTTTTTTTAATGGTACTGTAAAAGTAAAATATTATCTGAGAACCAAGTTTAATGAATACCCAAACCAAATTTCAAAGTAATATCTTCATTTCATGACTGATTGCTTATCAAGAAAATAGATAATGGAACGTCATTTTCAAAATAATGTTTTTTATTTTTGACCTTGAACTGATATATAATGTCATTTGTGTTAATGAGACAAAATTACCTAGAAATCATGCATTGTTATTTATATGTCAGTTTTCAGTTTTGACCTTAGATGACCTGATCTTGATCTTGGGCGGGTCAAGATTGTCAAAATGGCTGTTGCCATCGATTTTTTACGGTCAAAAAACCCCTAAAACAGTTCACAAAGACTTTCTTTGACCTCTTCGTTGACAGGACCTTTTGTGAACCTGTACCTTGACCGTTTGTTGCAATTTCACTTTTTTGTACTTAAATGCAATAGAGATTACACCTTCTGAGGCTGTATGTGCATTTATAGTCTTAATCAAAGGATAATAATTAAGTATGAAACCATTAACTCAATTAACTCGAACTTTCCATATGACCTGACCGTGACCTTACATTTGACCTACTTGAAAAATTTCGGGTATGCATCGATTCGTTCATTGAGAGCTTTCGATCGCCGCCTTGCGCGTCTCGCTGCGGTTATTGGTTCGGAAGATAAGAGGTCAAGATAAGAGGTCCCCCCCCCTACGCCGCGCGTTCGGCTGGAGACCCCTACGCCGCGCGGGTTAAATTGCTTATCAAGCCATTACGCCATCAGAGGTCATGGTCTGTGAGGTCAAACTGCTTCAAGTCATTATGTCATCAGAGGTCATGGTCTGTGAGGAGGTCAAACTGCTTATCAAGCCATTACGCGTTGCAACATATTTGTTATGGGCTTGTTTTTCTGCTGATTTAAGAAAACAGATATTTTGCCAAATCGCTGTGAATGTGCTAATAGACCAGGGTCACTCGTAACTGAAAATATAAATATAACATTAGTTTGTCACTCAGTTTTTCAGAACTATCTCCAAAAGGCAATTTGTAAAAAAATGTATTTTCGGAAACTTGAATTGCGTTCGGAGAGCGTAGAATATTTCACGTGACGTCATGAAATTCCTCTTGGTCATTTGGACACGACAATAAATTTAATGCAGACGTGAGTGCGCCAAGTTCCGTGACTTAGAAGTCACGCAATCGATTAGGTTTTTAGTGCACTTCCACGTGACATTTTTAATAACAACGGTATCAAGCTCAGCTGTGGTTCTCATAATACGTTAAATATCGTCCCACTCTCGACCAGTGAAGGACAACTCACGTAACAAAATGGCCGCTGGGTGTCACCATCTTGAAGGGAAACGCTGGGGCAGCCTCTGGCGATCCCGTCTTGCCGTGAAATATTCCGCGGAATTCTCCCGATGAGCGCACAGCGAACGACCAAACGTAGAATAAACCATGGCAACCACAGGATTCCACGCACTCCAAACGCATCTCACCAACTAATGCTTCAAGGTAAATTACTGTACTGGTCATATCACAGGGCTAGAGGACAAAATGGCGATTGTCATTTTGCCGAATGCCATTTTAACGAAAGTATATTGTTGAAAGCCACTTTGACGAAATGCCTTTTTGTCTACACTAGTGAATTTGACGTATGGCGAATGCAAATTGTTAAAATGACTTTTTGCTGAAACGTCCCAATTTCGAAATGTGATTTTGCCGACAAGAGAAAAAGTAGAAATGTCTTTGCCAAATGTAATTTTACCAACATGTAAAAAGATCGAAATGTCTGTTTGCAGCTATGCCATTTTGTCTACATGTGAAAAAGACGAATGTTATTTTGCCGAATGTTATTTTGTCGACGTGGGAAAAGGTTGGGTAATCTGTGTAGGATTAAGCTATGTGACTACGTGAACTGAATTGATCGAAGTATCGCCCCCCCCCCCAATGTTAAAATAAAATCCGCCACCACTGAACTTAACCTTAACTATTTGCTTTCACCATTGCCTGAAATATATTCTTGCCAGGGGCGGCGCTGAGCCCTTGAGACTAGGTAGGCAAGGCAACATTATCATACAAAACATCGATAATAATAATACTTCACATCTCAGAGTCGATAATATTTGATAACATAGGCGCATCGATAATGCTTCATAATATAGGTGGCTAGAAGCTGCAGTTTCCAACCCATCTACAACGCCAACCAACCCATCTTCCACACATAGCTATGGGCTATGGCGTTTATATACGGCCTCGGCTATACTGCCGCCCAAAGGAAGAAAGCCGTAAGCGCCACTTTAAGCGAAATACGCAACCTAAGTGTGACGTCAAAAAAGTAGCATAGCATACTCAGCTGACGACGTAGTGTTAAAGGCCATAGGCCGTAAGTTGTTCCTCAATTCATCGGAAACGCTTAGTTTCTTAGTTATGTGAGAGATATCCACTTATAGAAGGATATTTCTCCTATTGTTTTGAAATAATAAAAGGTATATTGTCAATGCAAAAAATGAAGCGAAATTAAGGCGTAAGAAAAAAACACGTTCGTTTTTGACGCACATGTGACAAAATATCTTCCTTACATAGCGTGTAAGAAAAGTTTGCACCAGTTACTGCGTCTTTAATGACGTCATATCATGTATCACTGTTGATTTGTTCACTCTTCAGTTGTTTTTCTCATGCAATTTACTTAAATATAGCTCAATTAAATTACAAAAAAAGCAATCTAATTTCTTCTTTGTGTTTTCAGGGAAGTTGCTGACAATTATGACGTATGAGTATCACTCTAACACGAATTACTAAGCAGCGTTAGCTTAAAACTAGCTTTAAGTCTTCTTAAATAAATGATACAAAATAGCTTGATCCATTTCATGGCCTCTCAATGCTAAGCTGAACTTCATTTAACTGGAAAAATGACTTACTTTTTGTGTCTATGGCCTTTAACACTACGCAGTCAGCTGAGTATGCCANGAATTTCTTTCTACATTTTCGGCCGTAATTTCCCTAGATTTGAGGTAGCGTTATTCCACTTACTCGGATCTACTTCTTAACGCGTGCAGTGTGCTGCATCGATGTGATGAAATAATCCTTTGGGCGGTGCAACGGATAGAGGGGGGTCAGGGGGCTTCTGGCCACAGTCCTGAAGTTCGGGGAAAACATGATTTTGCCCCGCTCCCATAAATTTGTCCAACTCCAAGAAGTTGGTTCTGTTTTGTCTTTTTGGCCGAAAAAAATGCTGACGGCCCCGTAGTGCCCCCAGCCAGCCTTAAGGGATCCTCTAAGAACGACAGAAGGTCCTCAGTCGGCCTGAGGGGGTCCTCAGAAGGCCCCAGGCACCAAAATGGGCCTGCTCGACGTTCTTTGCGACTATTTAGAGGGCTCTGCAAAATAAAGTGGCCTAACCGATGATATACTACCATTTCGCGCATTGTTTCGAAATAGGGTCTTTGGCGAACGGGCCCCTGTGTTTCTTCTCCTGCCCACCCATCCGTCGCCACTGAATACTCGTATGTGTTATTTTCGTCATGTGAACTGTGATACAGCTTTGACAAATCAGTTGTGACATGCGCTTTGCTGCACTTTTCCATAGTTTCGGTTCTGTTGTTGTTCTGTTTTCCGACAACTGGAAAATCAGCTTTTGTGAGTGAGTTTATTGAGTTTGATGACAATCAACAGGTGGCGGCACAATAAAGCGTTGGCGTGGTGGTTTGATTTGGGTCTGGCCACACCACGAGACGCTGGCGCTCGCATCCTCAGGGGTGACGATTTCCGGAGCATCTTCTTGTTCTGATGATTTGGGTTTGGGGCGCCGCAGCTACTGACAATGTGGCACCCATGGCATATTTTTTATGCGAAAAAAGACAGTCAGTGGAAACAAAGAAAGATAACAGGAGGCAGGAGGCACGAGGCACGAGGCACGAGGCACGAGGAGACAATTAATGCTGAATTTAATCTGTTTATCAATTAACCTGGTCTTAACCTGATTGAATAAAAAGCCAATGGTTTGCATAATCTTTGATTTGAGTTTAGGCGTTTTCCAACCCTGGGACTTTGAATAGCTCATTCTGTCCCCAAGGTAGGTACACATCATTGGTCTGAGGGTTAGGGCGTATAGCTGCTTGGCACAGACTATTATATAGTTCAGTGGCACAGACACATCAGAATACTTTACTTTTTATGCTATCAGCTGGTGTAAGGCTTATCCAGGTGTTAACACATTTTTTCATAAAGGCCTTCGGCTCCCTGTGTTACAGACAGGCGCGTAGCTACTATACCACAAATACCGCAAATGCGGTATGCCCTGATCGTGATGCCCCGCTTCTGAAATTCGAGTCCCTTGTGGAACATGATGCCCCCAACCCAAACATGATGCCCCAAAATGTCGTGCTACCCACATTCCCCACTGTGACATTCCCCACTGTGACACACACACATGCGATGCCTCACTGAAAGATGCGATGCTCCCAATATAAGCTGTGATGCCTGGTACCAAATGCCTGCCCCTTGTAAGAGATACAATGCCTCTAGAAGAAGATATGATATCCCTTTACAGGAAGATGTGCTGCCCCTAAAGGAAGATGTTAAGCCCCCATTGAAAGCTATGATGCCCCTAATGTAAGGTGTGATGCCCCTTGTGAAATATGTGGTCTAGTTGACGATGTGTTGCCACTTCTGGAAGCTGTAACCCGCCGTGGAAGATGTGATTCGCTCTAGTGAAAAATGTGAATTGCCCCAGTGGGAGATGTGATGTCCCCAATAGAATATGTTGATGGCCCTAGAAGATGATTTGATGGCTTCCCTAATTAGACGACAATTTTGAGAAATGATTCTTTCCAATTTCAATTTCAGTGGAAGCCTTAGTGGAAAATGTAATTCACCGCTGGGAGCTGTGGTGCCCCTTGTGGAAGATGGGTTGCCCCTTGTGTAGAATATCCGATGGCTCTAGTGGAACACATAATGCCGCTATGTAGAAGTTGGAACATGTGATAAGCTGTGATGCCCTAGTAGAAGATGTGATCCTACGCATAAGCATGTGATGGCCCTAGTGGAATCCTATGGATGCCACTGCCAAGAAGATGTGATGCCCATCTAGTACAATACGAAAGCATTGAATGCACACTAAGAAAATATTATATAACCTTGTGAAGACGCGATTGCCGCAATGACACGAAGATAATGAATGTACCCCAGCGGAGAGATCGTGTATCCCTGTGGAAAACTGAGATCGCCCGAATTCTTTGGAAGATATTGAATGTCCCTACTGAAGCTGTGATCGGGCCTAGTGGAATATGTTGGTTACCCCTGGAGGTGCTAAGGCTCCGGCTTCCGCCACAGGGGCGGAAGGGGGGCACCGTGTCCAACCCCTAACATTTTCGGATTTTAACATTACACCTATGGGCGTTGCATGGAAGGAATTGAGTTCAAAATGCGTCCGCCCCCCCCCCATCGTTCGGGAGATGGCGGTGCCCTTGCCCTAGTGGAACATGTGACGCCCCTAGAGGGGCATTTCATACCCCTAGTGAAAGATGAGATGCGCCCTAACGGAAGATATAATGGAAGCAGACTGGTTATTGATTCGACTCTGATTGAATAGATTGGAATCAGTGTTCAGAACAGTACTAAGTAAGGATACACAAAGTAATCCTTTGAATAGAATAAAATACAATCGGATCTTTTTATTAATGAATCGTGATTGAATCGAAACCTGCATAAAAACAAGGCTGATTGAATCAAAAGTTTGTTTATTGTTGTTTCAATGTTGAATCAAACGTAAATGAATACAAATTTGTTTTGATGCTTTAAAATTTGAATTGGAAAGAATAATTTATCAAAATTGTTATCCATGCCTCAAACGGTTCTTGAATCATGTAGGTATGCACTAAAAACGAATCTTGATTGAATCGTTCAAAACAGTTGAAATAATAACCAGTCTGGATGGAAGAGTATTTGTTTCATATCGCTGACCTAAGGTAAGGTTATTTTGTGACCTCCCATTGTGGTTCAATGTGTGGAAAAATGAAANAGAATTAAGCATAAAGCTTTTGCACCATCACCTGGACAATGACCTCATCATCGTCATTATGTAAATAGATATTGTTGTTGTTGTTGTTGTAGGGACGTGGGGGCACGCATACGTAAACCACTAGAGTGTGTCGAGCGCCTGACCGACCGTCGGTGGCGGTCGGGGCGGACGCAAGGTAACTGAAATACTGGGGTACGGTTCCACAACGCAAGTGTGCGGTGGCAATCAAAGTGGAGTAACTACTTATGACGTATGCGAAACGTCACGAAAATTGTCCTTTTAAAATATGCCCAAATATGCCCAACGATTTTTGCGTTCAAACTCAGCAAACTAGGTCATTTTGAAGGAAAAATTTCAGATTAAGAGGTTTCTCAGCACACCCGACAATCTGGCTATCTCAGTTAAAAACTAATGTTAAAGGTGCTATATTTCCTTTAAGGCTTTCGATGTTTTTAACGATCTTCTTGTTTTCTTCATTTTGGTTGAAGATAATATTTCCGAAACTCATAGTTACACAAAGTAAGATGAGATGAGACATTTTAATGACGATATCAGACGTTTCGTGTGAATTCACACATTTCAATGAATATTTCTATGTTACATGATAACAGTTGGCTATACAGATTAACTACATTTTAAAATGCATTTTTGAAACACGCATAGTAAAGAAGAACAATTTCAGAACAACATGATAAACTAAATCACACTAGTGCTGCCTCCCGCGTTCGGTTTATGGCGGGGCACCTTCATACAGTGGAGCAATCCGCGGGCATTAACTTGTCGGTTGATAGTTGGCTCAAATTTCCGGATGTACACTGTGCATGTATATATATATATATACATGTTTCGTTAAACAAAACGGACAGTTTTGCGTTGATGGGGCCAGCGTTTGCCCGGAACGCTACAAAGTCAGCGTTATCCGAGCATACTCACACCGTGCCCTGAAGCACTGTTCATCATGGGAGTTATTTGACCGCGAGATAAAACACATCAGACAGATTCTAGTGAACAACAGCTACCCAATTTCTTTAATCGATTCGTCACAAACAAGACCATCTCCACCTACTTCGACCGACAAGACAAAACCGGACACATCAGGACGATGCCCCATCAAATCACGAACCACTACTCACAAACTATTCTACAAAATCAGATGGCGCGTCATTCGTACCAAAATGGACGAAAAAAAGCGCTGAAAACTATCCTTTTAAACGCAACATCAAAGGTAAACAATCCATCCGACAAGCGGGGGAGCCGGTAGCTCCGTGGTATGTGCTTCGGACTTCCCACGAGCAGGCCCCGGTTCAATTCCGGTGGTGCCGGTTCCGGGAGGTAGCCGCCCGGATCAAATCCCTAGGATCCGAGAGGAGGGAATCCCCAGGGGGTGTCAACATTAGGCCCCTCCCCCTCCCCGGCACCATAGTCTCCGGGAAATGGCAGCAAGCTGACCCCGATGAAAAAGAAAAAAATCCGACAAGCAACAACTGATTATATACTACAAGAGCTCAACTACCAAATCTCTCATCCTCTGGAACAACACATCCAACGACCCTTCGATGCTGAAGAAGACCCACGTAGTATACCATTACACATGCCA
Organism: Semibalanus balanoides; assembly: GCA_014673585.1. Taxonomy (NCBI): domain Eukaryota; kingdom Metazoa; phylum Arthropoda; class Thecostraca; order Balanomorpha; family Balanidae; genus Semibalanus; species Semibalanus balanoides. The sequence continues at coordinate 15,849 of VOPJ01008393.1, forward strand.
GAAAGGAGACTGCGCGCTCCGTCGGCCCAAACAAGTTATTTGCGACAAACCACTTACCACTCTCAGCAGGAGGATTCTGATGCATCTACATTCTACAGCAAGGCGGAATGTCAACGCACAACACCAGCCCACCATCCCGACGACCGACTAAACCAGAAAGGACATCATCGACAACATCACCATACTCAAGGAGGGAACACGATCCAGACGGGCTGCAAGTCCTTGGAGTCCATCTACATCCGAAAAATGGGCCCCACTATTAACCGGACAGTTATGCCTCGGTGTGCTACAACTGTACCGACAAAACAAGTAGGATAGTGTATTCACTTTGGTGCTTTTTCTGTTGTGACACCCGCGGTTGCCCCTACGAACTAGCACTGACTATTCGTAATTCGTACCTAATTCGTACCTCCTTACTGAAATACTAACCAGTAATTTAGAGCGCTTAAAACTGTTTGATTTTTTATAAATGTAATATCGCCGTCAATACTTATTTAGTCGACCTTGAAACGCGAATCTGAATTATAATTGTAAAACTATAAACAATGTAATTAGTCAACTATCTAACATGTATGTCATTCAGAATGTGTTATGTAACACGAAACGTTCGGCGAACCAACTTTCTTTCTCTGATTTTTATGACGAGCATCGGCGAAATACTATACAAACACCAAGAAAAAGACAGAAAACTGATCCGAACCATCGAAACTCTAAACAAAAATATCATCAACGCAAAACTGTCCGTTTTGTTTAACGAAACATGATTATCAAACAGCCTGCTTCCAAACTTAACACACACACACACACACACACACACATATATACTATATATATATATATATAATATATATATATATATATTATATATATATATATATATATATATATATATATATATTAGGGTGCCACTTATTTGGGGGTGTTTTTCATTTTTCGGAATTTCTATCGGGACGGGCTCCTTCTGATGCCAATTCGTATAAAATCATGGCGTGTAAAATATTTTTTAAATACAATAATAATGAAAACTGCCTCAACGAGGTCAAAGTTTCTACTTTTTGTCAAAAACAAGAATTTTAGAATATGACATTCTAGTACTCTAGTAACATAGTAACAACAAGTGTAGTGTCCGACTTAAATAAGCTTTCCCTAACGCCTTAAAACAAACGGCTATGAGCTGGCCTCATGGCGTTCTGTTATCATGCCAGTTTTAGTTTCGATAGCTGTTGTAGTTTCCTAGTTGAGAAATGGTACAGACAGACGGACGACAGACGGATGGTCAAAGTTATTTGTTAAGTCTTCTGCACTGATGTGACTAATAATATAAGTATTATACATGGCGTAACACGAGTTTATCTGCTCTCGAGGATTGGGACATACAAGTGACGGATATTAGCTCTCTCTTTTGACACCATCCGCCACAAACACAGGACTCTCAAGAGGGGCTTGCTCTATCGTTAAGCAGAACTCGAGAAGACGGAGCTTGAATTGGTTTGCCGCTACGACATCAACGAACTAGTGTGCTAGAAGGCGTCCAAGGCGTTTTTCGGTCCATCTACTGGTCCTTACATACTCCTGTTGAAATAGCCGCCCACTGGGACCTAATCTATCAAACCAAACCGAAGCCCTTCGAGGATGGAACCATGCTACGGCAGCTGAAGGACGCCCGCGACAACCTACTTTTCGAATTTAGCCGCCTCTTCGACGGTCATCCACGCGACGACTACAGTGAGCTTCTAGAGCGCTCTGTTATTGTGCTTGGCGGTCCGAGCAAACGGGGTTTCCGGTTCGCTCGTCTCGGTGCATTCCATCGCGTGCGCTGGATGGCAAAAGTTATATATGCCATCAAACTGTTCCTGTTCAGGAAACATTTTCAGATGACGTTAAGCGAAGGGGCTGGCATCAGGCGATTCACCATCTTCGCCATGTCCATCTACGTGAAAACCTGGTACAAAGCACCGCTACCGACAACAGCCCCAGCCACGAACCTCACGCTGCTCAAGGCCCTCGTCTATTATCTGGACTTAGCGGAGACCAAGGCGACGGCGACAGTCTTGGCCAGGCACCTATGGTACTTGAGCGAGAGCCTCGTTGCCCTGGCTCTTTTGACGAGATAATCGACTTGGTGACAAAAGCGGGAGAGGAATTACAGCGATGATAAGAAGAAGGAGGGATCTGAGGATCCCCCGCGGCGTATTATGTGAATTCTGTCCAATGTAAACCACCTAATCGCCAACAAGACAATTGGCCAACATTTCACAACGACTACATAAAGGAGTTATTCAGGTTCTGGCATCGCATCGCCTTCCTGCTCAGGATTCGGAGGAGTGGCCGACGTAATCCGGACCATTCATCGCAGCCATCCGCTCCGAGTCAGGCCAATTCAAGTCGTCAACGACTTTGGCGGAGTGGCGTTGATGCAGTCCCTCAACCTGGCCCTTACCAGAAGAGTGAAGACCACGGGCACTGGGCAATTACTCTTACAAGTGGTCGAGAAGATCCGCTATGGCTTCCAAATCGCCCGAAAGTCCACCATGACCTCAGCAATTTAGGCAGCAGTGGGTGGGAGATTGGCGTCCATGATACCACTCCCTTGAAGGGCTAATACTTGAGTTGAGGGGACCTAGAGATGAAAGTAAGAAGTTCAGATACACGTTTTGGTTCAGGCTTAGTAGTTTGACAAAATTAAAAATCATTTTTTTATTTACTACAGGCATAGAACATATTGTTCTAAAATGCATAATTTTCGGGAAAATATATAAATTTTGACTCTCTTGAGGCAGTTATAAATATTATTTTATTTCAAAAATATTTGACACACGATAGTTTAAGATTAAATGGAACCAGAATCATGCCCGTCCGTAACAAAATTTTAACTTTCAAAAATAAGTGGCACCCTAATATATATATATATATATATATATATATATATATATATATATATATATATTATTATATATTATATTTATATCATATATATATATATATATATATATATATTATATATATATAATATTTCTTGTAGTTTTTTTAGTTAGGTGGACAATGGCTGATATTACCCACCCCCCAACAAGCGTTGATTGGTTGAAGGTTTTACTCACACGTAGTCGGTGAAAGAAGTCATTTGTGGCCCGTCTGGCCACATCAGAATACAGCCGTGAACCTCCCGACCAGACGGGTATCTGGCAACAAAACACTGTGATATAATCTCTGTATATCTCTCTAACTGCAGCGATGTACCTCACGACCAAACGGGTTTTTGGTAGCACTATCAGTGTGATATACCGGTAAACTGGTGTGAATATCAACGTTTAAGGACAAATGACGACCTTTTCCATAACCAAAAGTAGAGTTAGCTCGTAATATTGGGTGAAGATAAAACCTATAGGTACGGAAAGTATACTCGCATTAGTCATTTATATGTCTCTAGCTGAAGTTATTTCAATTTTAAAACAGTTAAAGCGCTCCACGCTGAAAACCACGGTTTTTCATCACAAGGTTTAGGTAAAACATATTGTTTTCAGTTCATTACAAGTGTTTAAAGTCTTAAGATGGTTATTCACTGTAATCGCCCAAAACGCCTTGTATTTCGTTGAAACCGTCTATTTGTTTAGTGTCCCCCTTCCCTCTGATGCATGCAAGTAGTTTTCAATATTTGAATATAACAACGTAATGTATTGAAATCACTCAGTTTTTGCTGACAATGGTCCACTTGAGCTAGACCATCATTTTATTATTTCAATATAAGGATCCGATTTTTTTTTCTTTGTTCGCCAATACACTTAGCATGTAGAAACTATATCAAAGTTAAAGGTAAAAACAGAAGTGATTGTCATTATTCAAAGTTAAATAAATTTAAACAACTGCGCCAGATACGTGACACTCCCAATAGTGAAGGGAAAATAGCGATAATGACGTTATAGAAAGATGTAAGTGTTCACTGTACATGTTTGTTATATACCCCAAAATGGTATAATCGAAATAAAAAGTAGTTATCTCAACTTTAAGCTGAGCCTCAATCAATGTTATACCATACATATGGTATAAGATAATGTAGAGAAATGAATCAAATGTCAAAATGTAATTCCCCTAAAGTAGATAGAAGCGTGTGAACGTAAATATAATATGTGATCTAAAATTTTAAGTTGTATTTAAATACCTACACAAATCCTCAATGAATAACAAATACAAGGGACAAAGACGATCATAAGGAAAGGGAAGTTCAGACGTGAAAATGTGGTGTTACATTATTTTCTTGACCTGTGCGAGACTGTGTTAGAAAATTATGTACCCGTGCGAAACAATAATGGATCAATCTGTAGTCTGTACCTACCTGTGCGAAACTACGGTGGAGTAGAGTAGGCACGGCGTACTGAGTCCGGCACTGCTCAGCCAGATGAACACAATGCACAAGACAGCCTCGCACTTCCTGATCCTCCGCTGTAGAGGGTGTACTATCACCAGATACCTGCAGCAAATGGACAGAAACATTAGATCAGATGTCTGCAGCAAATGGACAGACACATTAGATCAGATGTCTGCAGCAAATGGACAGACCACTTAGATCAGATATCTCAAACAAGGACAGACACATTCAGCGCGGATCCAGATTTCGGTCAGGGGGGGGGTGGCGGCCAATACAAAGTTCGCCTCCCGGGCGCACCCTACGGGCGCGGCCATAGAAAAGACACGGTTCATGGAGGGGGGGACGCACAAGCGCCCCTGGATCCGCCCCTGACAATTAGACCAGATGTCTTGATGCAAATGGACAGACACATTAAGAATCAGGTATCTGCAGCAAATGGACAGACACATTAGGATTTTAGATATCTGCAGCAAATGGACAGAACATTAGATCAGATATCTGCAACAAATGGACAGACACATTAGATCAGATATCTGCAGCAAATGGACAGACACATTAGATCAGGTATCTGCAGCAAATGGACAGACACATTATATCAGATATCTGCAGCAAATGGACAGACACAATAGATCAGATGTCTGCAGCAAATGGACAGACACATTAGACCAGATATCTGCAGCAAATGGACAGACGCATTAGATCAGATATCTGCAACAAATGGACAGACACATTAGATCAGATATCTGCAACAAATGGACAGACACATTAGATCAGATATTGCAGCAAAATGGACAGACACATTAGATCAGATGTCTGCAGCAAATGGACAGACACATTAGATCAGATATCTGCAGCAAATAGGCATACACATTAATCAGGCATCTCCATCAAAAACAGCTATATCAAAACACATATTAATCATGGTCATTGTGGCCGTTTGGTATAACCGATTTGTTTGGAAGAAACGTTTTTGAGATAAGATGTGCTTGTTTTTAATATATCAAAAGTAAAGTATAAAAATGAAAAAAAGCAGTCGCAGGGATAATTAATAGCATTGCAACGCAAGTAACTGAAGGCTGCAAAAGAGGTTCTAAACCATACTGTTTTTACATTTGACATAAACCATACAGTTTTGGCATCGCTATTTCATATCAGTGTTAAATGGACACTGTCTGTTTAAAGTAAAATTTAGTATGTTAAAGAACAATCGGATTTGGTAGGCACCATGAAGTCCGTTTTTTAAATTCGCGCCAATTCGCCCAATATCATCGTTCAAAATTCGGCCCTATCCTGGGAGAAACAAATTTCGCAGGTCACTCGCCGGTGCTATTGCGTTCTCGTCGGTTTGTCAAAATTAAGGCACAAAATTCCGCGAGAAACAAAAAAAGCTTCTCGGTACAGACCTTAGTTTTTTCCTCACATTCAGTATTGCTGACCGCAATGGGGAGGGTGTAAGTGACTCAAAAAAGACGATTAAAAAAATAAATCAACTTTGGAGGCCCGCTAGTGTCGGGCCAACACAGACGGAGATCGCATTATGCCCCCCCTACAGGCCCTGGGCTGGCCGAGGTTCGAGGAGATGATCGAGGCTCGAGAACCTGGCCATGGTGGCAGGCGGCTGCTTCTTCCTACACATCCCCACCTACTCTGGCTGCCCTGCTCTGACTCGCCGTGCCAATTGTTTTTCCAGTAGGCAGACGCGTGGAACTGAGGCAGGCATGCTGGAACTGCCTAGAATCAGGACTGAGGCAGCCAGGCACAGCTTTCCCTATAGAGCCGCGGTGGCGTGGAACGTGCGCGTACAAGCTGCTAGTTAAGAGTAGTAGTATGTTCGTCTTATTGTACATTAAAAAAAAAATCATTGGCTCATCGTGTTATAAATGTTATCTAGCGATTGTATCTAGTGCGGTGTTTTTATGTGTGGTATCTGGGTGTAGTGATTTTACTTAGTGTTTATTCTACTTTGTGATTACAGGGATTTTACATGAATAGGTTACATGCAATGTCATTGACGCGAGGGCTGAAAAGCAAAACACCGGAGACCTCAATAAAAGACATTTCTTCCAGCCAATGACATTGACGAGTCCACCACCACTACTTATCAAAATCAATTAATTGCAGCCTTGTGCAACATGGAAAATATTATTGTCTTAAGCATTCTGTCCGAATTTGAAATGTCAAAAACATTTCATGTCCTATTTTTCCTGATTTAACCCTATTCCCTGCGGGCGGCCAGAATTACGTTAACCTGCGTGTGGTGGTGGTGGTGTGTGTGTGTGGGGGGGGGGGGGCAGATTCTGCCCTCAGAGATCTCGAGAACCGCTCGGCAGATTTCGATAAGACAAACACCATTCGATTCCTCGTGGCAAAATCTTTCTTTTTTTGACCCCGAAATTGCTTTTTTGTTCAAAAATAGGGGGCCAGGGGGCAAAAAAATGCACTTTTTTATAGATCATTGTGGCCATGTGGTTGGACCGATTTTCATGCAAAAACGTTTTTGAGCTTCCAATATCATGTTCTTTAATGTGTGAAAGGGACAAGTACAAAAATGAAAAATCGTAAGCGTACTCAGGGATAAAAATGGGGGGATTTTCGGATAAATAGTGTGTGCTTTTCCTCAGTGTTTGGGACGTGGGAACGTCACATGTGGGTTTTGTTGCTGTAATTTGTTAAATGTAACAAATTGTTCGCAGTAGGCGGATTCAGGTAAACAACGTGGGGGCACCAATGTGCGGAACGCCTTTTATCATCTTGTTTATTTGAACGTTAGGCCTAAATTGACGGAAAATATCGACTCCCATTTTTATATGTACCTGAGTTCGCCTCTGCCCCAAAATATGTATAATCCAATTATTATGATTGTTAATAAAGCATCGACTTCGTTTCTGACGCTTGTATTCACCGCAACTACGAAGGAAAGTATGCGCCGCACACCCACATTCGTAACGACCTCCCAAAAACATGACCCTGGAGCCGCCTCTGCTGGGCCGATTAAAAAAAGACAGAACACGGGTCATTCATTTTTAGGAAAAGTCCGAAAGTTTCAAGACGATAGACGCAACGGTTTAGAAGCGGCGGGCGAAAAACTACCGGGGGGGCAGAATCTGCCCCCCGCAGGGGATAGGGTTAAAGGGAATAGTTCACCTTGAAAAAACGAAAAAAAGCTCAGAAATGATGAAGAGAAGCAAGAAATTAAGTATAATTTTACTGGTAAGTCAAAGAAACCTATATTTACGCGGAAAAAGCAAATTTAAATGTCAATTATTTGGTGATAATTCATATTTTTTCCCTCTAAGTAATGCGAAATCAGCTTGCTTAGAAGCACGTATGTCATCAAACGTCTCGATTTGGGAAGGGATCGTGGCGCATCAAGAACGGTACTTGCCTAATAATATCTTGAAGGTTTGCGTGAAAATGCACAACGCTTTTAGAACCACGGAGATTAATTCGAAGTCAAATCACGTGCTTAATTCATTATTTAATTTGGCAATAATCACCGGCGAAGTCCATATATAACAACGGCAGAGAATATACATATTTTTTGCCGTTATTTGTGTTTATCAAGAAGAAGTTTCGTGGTTCATCTATGGACCGTTGAAAAATTGGCGTTCAATATTTCAACTTAGCCTTATACCATGTATTCATTTACGGCAATATTATCAGTGCATTTTTTGTATAGATCGTGCAGTGAAACGGGAGTTATTCTGAAACCCATGCACGCCAGAAAGCAAGCAAGATGAAGACAGATTTCGCCATCTGTAAGACTAGGTACGTCTGAATACTTCGCTGAGAATGTTGCTGAGATAACGTTTTATAGCGATTTAGCGCATCAACATTCACGATAAATCCTCACACAAGTTTTTCTTGCAATCCAGGGAATGACGTACTGAAACAATATGTTCTTGTCCAGTCCAGCACTATGCGTTTCTATCAAACACTTTTCCCAAAGTCTTACGTCATTTATGCGTCACAATCATGCGTCATATCAGCAAAAATCAGCCAATCAGCGATTGGAGTTACCGGGTATACCGGTCCTCGGCTTTTAGGATGAATATTAATAATTCAGAGGTTTTTCTTTGAAAATGTGAAAAGCGTCACAAGTATTTTCAAGCATGCGCCAACAACTTGGCTAATCCAACTCAAAACCCATGTTAAAGGTGAATATTTTCCTTTAAGAACTACATATCTATCTATCTATCTATCTATCTATCTATCTATCTATCTATCTATCTATCTAATCTATCTATCTATCTATCTATCTATCTATCATTATCTATCCTATCTATCTATCTATCTATCTAATCTATCTTATCTTCTACATCTATCTATCTATCTAGTCTATCTATCTATCTATCTATTATCTATCTATCTATCTATCTATCTATCTATCTATCTATCTATCTATCTATCTATCTATCTATCTATCTATCTATTCTATCTATCTATCTATCTATCTATCTATCTATCTATCTATCTATCTATCTATCTATCTATCTATCTATCGAACTATCCCCTATCTATCTATCGATCTATCCCCTAAACAAAGGCATAAAGGAAAAGATTTCCCCGAAGGGCAAAGATTTCCCCCGAAGGGTTTTTTACTTTTGAGAAGGGATATTGAGCTCCAACCATTGATGAAGCTTTTACCGACCGAGTTTTTTGGTATCGGATTGTTTACATTGTTTTAAGTTACTCCCTCCCTGCACAGTGTTGTTTATAAATACGGAAATGTCTCAACTGCGCTTAATTTTGTGCTCAATCACTGCCGTATGTTTAGTGGTGTGTATTCATTGCAAACCATTTTATATTAATGTGAAAAATGAAATATATTACAGTTTTTTGTATTTGCACTGCTTTGGTGAGCATAAGAGGACGAAGGGAAATAATATTAAGTCTCTAAGACCTGTTTTGGCATGTTTTTGCGATATCATCCGGAAGAGGCAGTGTCCCTTTAAATCATGCTCATTTATTAACCATGCGCTTCGGCCGGCCCGGCTGAGTCAGGAGCTTGCCCTTGACGAAGCCGGGTCAGCTCATATCGTTTCAGGTCGCGGCAGGTCCTAGTCAGCCAAGGTGCCCCTTTTTCGGCAATGATGATCACAATGTGAAACTCTTGCTATGTTTCACATTGCGATCTAGTTCAGGGTGTATCTTTTGCTACAATGATCTGGACCTGCCATCCAACTTTATTTATACAAGTATATATGCGCATATAAATGCGTGCGTGTGTTATGGTGTATGTATGGCTCATACAAACAATGGTTATGTGTTATTGTGTTATGTACTTGTATATTTATACTCATTCACTAGGTTATCGACGCCTGTATGTCATGTCTAGTTATATCTGCTCCCCTTTCGGCTCCCTTTTTTCTTTACCGGACAAAAATGAGCCGCTTAAAGGGAGATGTGCCTACTAACATTGGTCATGTGGATTGTTGACACGAGTCGGAGATTATATTTTTCTGAATTTGCCACTGTACTTCATTTCCCCAGAATCACTTCAGTTGCTGAGATATTCCCAAAGTCGCCAACACACACTGGCATACTTAATTATCGATAGTCGCAAGAGAGCTTCCGCTTCTAGAAGCATTTGCCTCTTAAATTACAACGCAGGCCATATATTGTTAGCTCTGGCAATAGAAAACAACTCCGTGAGCACTGAAACAGCTGCCCGAACAGATTCTCGATCACTGTAAACCAAAACCTATACATTGCTCATAAAGGTTGTTCTATCGTCTTTAGTGCCCATTAAAGGAACATCTTCGCTACCTGTTATAGTGACGACTTTTGAGTTTTTAAAACAAAACAAATGCAAAACAGAATATAAGCAAAAATTCAACTAAAGGGGCTCCAGACGTGAATTTTATCGTAACCAATAATCAAAGCATGAATTCTTACCGAAAATGACTTCTTACCGTAATACAAATATATTTGCATTTCAAAAGAGTAGGCAGACTCCCTTTAAAGTAAACATGAGCTTTTTTTGCCCCTTGCGCCGGAAAGTTATAAGCCGGCTTAACGTAATGTTAAAAATAAATAGCTCAATACTAGTAACTTTCCCTCTCCTCGGCAATAGCCAATTGGCTAGCCGGGAGGAGAAAAAGTGTCCTTTGAGCGTTGGCAGGCGAATAAAGATAATCAAGTGTTTGCAGCAGGGTATCCACCTGGGAAGATAATGGGGTTGGGACTGATTTTTTGTTTTTATGCCTATACAATTTAGCGTAATTTTCTATATTTTTCATATAACTCCTAAGCGCAGCTAAGAATGTTTTCTGTCCCAAATCTATCACTTCACCTTCGTATTTGATTGAAAAACATTATTGATGTGACGTCACATATGAGTTGCAGGTGCCTAGCCGGGTATCGGGACAAATAGCTAGACTGCCTTTGTCCCGATAACCGGCAAGACGGACCCATTTTCGATGGCGCTTGCGACGCTGCTGACCTGAATGTGCTTAAGGCCATGCAAAAACGGTGGCGGACATTGTAGGTNCTGGCTCCCGTGCATGCTGACGATCCATGCCGTGCCCCGGCTGCGTCTGGCGCCTCATCGTCTCACCGTCTGAACTGGTCAGTCTCCCCTGCTCAGCAGACGTCTGACCTGTCACCTGGTCCGTGTGTCCCCAGGTCCTGACGTGAAGCCTCAGACCGTGCTGGGTGGTTCACTGCTCTGCAGACGTCTGACCTGTCATGACCTGTCACCTGGCCCGTGTGTCCCCAGGTCCTGACGTGAAGCCTCAGACCGTGCTGGGTCACTGCTCAGCAGACGTCTGACCTGTCATGACCTGTCACCTGGCCCGTGTGTCCCCAGGTACTGACGTGAAGCCTCAGACCGTGCTGGGTCAGGCCACGCTGCTGGTCCGACAGAAGCACGACTTTTACGAGATGACGCTGCAGATTGAGGAGTACCACGACCAGATGCAGGACTGTGACCAGTGTCTCGGTCCGGCCAGCACCAGGAGGTCACCAGATACGGTCTGATGGTCTCCTACGTCTCCGGTCTGATGGTCTCTTACGTCCCCGGTCTGATGGTCTCTTACGTCCCCGGTCTGATGGTCTCCTACGTCTCCGGTCTGATGGTCTCTTACGTCCCCGGTCTGATGGTCTCTTACGTACCCGGTCTGAGAGGCATGTTTGTGGCCAGTGTCTCATAATGGCTTCAGTGACAGTCATGACTCTGGTCTGAGAGGCATGTTTGTGGCCAGTGTCTCATAATAGCCTCAGTGACAGAGCCATGACTCTGGTCTGAGAGGCATGTTTGTAGCCAGTGTCTCATAATAGCCTCAGTGACAGAGTCATGACTCTGGTCTGAGAGGCATGTGTGTTGCCAGTGTCTCCTGAATGAAGCCGAAAAGGCATTCTGGAGGTAGCCAACTGTAGTCATTGGTGACGGGTGTCAATGGAGTCAGTAGATAGAGAGGAGTGCGGCTGTGCCATTCAGAAGAGTCGTGCTGTGCGGCACTGAGTGAGAGTGAGTGAGTGAGTGAGTGAGTGAGTGAGTGAGTGAGTGAGTGAGTGAGTGAGTGAGTGATTGAGCGTTAGTGAGCGGAGTGAGGCGATGAGCGAGTGAGCGAGTGAGCGAGTGAAGGCGAGTGAGCGAGTGCGTGAGTGCGGTGAGTGAGTGAGTGAGTGAGTGAGTGAGTGAGTGAGTGAGCGAGCGAGCGAGCGAGTGAGTGAGTGAGCGAGCGAGCGAGCGAGCGAGCGAGTGAGTGAGTGAGTGAGCGAGCGAGCGAGTGAGTGCGTGCGTGCGTGCGTGCGTGCGTGCGTGCGTGCCGTGACGAGTCGGTGCGAGCGTGGAACAGAGCAGCTGCGCTGTTTCGTCCAATATTGTCATATCTGGCGATAGTTGACCACCGACTGTCGCACCATCCAAACCGCCGCACCGCGGCTCTCAGTGCCATAGTGGGTTCGTTCGACCTTACGTGTGCCTTGTTATGTAGTGCCCGAGTGGACCAAGTACAGTGACTGCCGCGGCAGGAATCGTGCAGTCACCCAGTGCATTTAGTCTCAACTATCGTATCTCTGGTGAAGAAACTCGCATTAGTACGCTTGCGGGGTAATAGTTACCACATTTTGACATTGATTTTGCCGTTGTACCTGGGTAGCTTGGGGTTTGTACAAAGCGTATTGATAATTCCAAGTGTGTATGCCGTCACTGCTGACACGCAGTCGTGCCCATGAGATGATTCCATTCCGCAGTATTAACCGACTATAAGGCAAACAATAATTCATTTGGATAAACATTTACTATGTACCTATCTACACCGTTTTCTTTTCCACTCATGTATCATCATACTCTACACCCATGTTTTCGGTTTTCACAGCATGTATCATGGTATCCGCGAGTCCTGTTGCTTCTTTACACAAGGCTGTCCGGAAGGCGTCACCAACACCGAGTTAGTGTCCCTCCCAGTAGATAGACGCTATAGGGGTTCGATCCGTTCTGCCACCCGAAGCTCATGACGCTGCGGTACTCAGACTGTCGACGTAGGTAACAGCTGTTGCTGTCGCGGCCGTTAGCGCACGAAAGGACGACGATGTCTTCCACTGGTGGCAATCGAATGGTTTGATACAGAACTACAGCTGTGTTGTTTGTATTGTGTATGTCGGTTGTCTACTCACGTCGTTGCCAGGTCACATTGCCTCGGATGTTGCCAGGTCACATTGCCTCGAGTGTTGCCAGGTCACATTGCCTCGAGTGTTGCCAGGTCACATTGTCTCGGGAGTTGCCAGGTCACATTGTCTCGGGAGTTGCCAGGTCACATTGCCTCGAGTGTTGCCAGGTCACATTGTCTCGGGAGTTGCCAGGTCACATTGCCTCGAGTGTTGCCCATGACGAGAAGGGGAGGGAATACAGTGGAGAGGGGTAATTACGGTATCTTGTCTGTGCCATGGACCCCGGTCTGCCATTGTGTGATCGATGGCGAGGCTCAGGACTGTACTGCTCATATCCCGGCTTGCCCGGTGCTGTGTCCGAATGGTTCTCAACAACGTTATATGGACGTACGTAGCGCCAGTGGTGCCAACTATTGTCCTGGCAGGCATGTGAGAGCATGCGAGTCGTGTTTGCTTGTGTGCGATCGTTTTTGCTGCTCACCTCCAGGGCGTTGGATATTCGCCATTTCTGAGTCGCTCAGTGAGCATGATTTCAGCGAATAACGTCCCGTTTCTGAGACGTTGCGAATTTCGTAAATGCATGGTACCACGAGTGGCCGCGTGAATATATTTACCTGTGCTAGCACGCATGAAATTAGTTTACCTGGCAATGAACTCGTGATATTCCGCAATGTTATTCGTTGAGTGTTACCAACTTCTTCCTGCCGCAATTTAAGCATGAATTGAACATGATATCATGATCCGCCGTACTGATGTGTAACCACATGGTCCCATGAAATACATAGGTGCATTTAGCAACGTCTTTTTGCGTAATAAACCTACAAATAGCTGTATATACAGTATGTTTGATACTTACTGGCATGCCTGGCCTGTTGCTCACCTCGCTACACACAAGTCACTCTCAACCTGGGTGTATACCGCTTTATTTAGTCTCCCACAACAGCCACACCCATGAACGAACACGTTCAAAATTGCACGATAGTCTGTATTTTCACGGCGCGGCTTTCAACCTAGTGTCAGCAGAACGCCTGGCCGTCAGCGGATGCCGACATCGGCAGTGAGTTCTACGAACACCACCAGAAAAGGCAGTGTTTCATCTCTGCCGTGGTCAGACAACTGGCTCGCCCGCCCACCTCAAACATGAACACTCTGACACACCGGAACTGGGACGGTAACGGCTGGTCCGGACTGAGCCGGGGACGACCGGACTGAGCCGCGGACGGCCGGACTGCTGGCCTGGACTGAGCCGCGGACGGCCGGACTGCTGGTCCGGACTGAGCCGGGGACGGCCGGACTGCTGGCCTGGACTGAGCCGCGGACGGCCCGACTGCTGGTCCGGACTGAGCCGGGGACGGCCGGACTGCTGGCCTGGACTGAGCCGCGGACGGCCGGGCTGCTGAGGGATCGCCATCACACAACTGAGCTGTCACACCGCCATCGCTCGGCAGCATGTCCAAATCGCACAGCTGGAGCGCCGCGACATCACCCAACTCCCGCTCAGGAGCAGCGCTTGAGGCCAGCCACACTCTGAAGAACGGCCAGGACAGACAACCGGCCGGAGAGCGCCGGCCCACCGACCAGGGAGACCTTGTGTGTGCTTAATTTCAGCAGTTACTTCCCCACCTTCACCCACTTCGGGACCTGAGGCCGTCCTAATGACAAAATTTGCTCGATTTGCTATCAAATGCTGAGCCATTATCTAATAACGACTATTAGCATTTAGCAAGTCATTATTATCAGCAAAAATTAGTTGAAAGCGACTGCATGCTTAGAATGATTGAGTCTCTCGGTTTTATTTTCGAGATATTGAACAGTAGTCCGCAGATCAGACCCTATGCTCTGTAAAAAATCGATCCGTGGCTTGATTTTTTATTAGAACGGCCCCTGATCAGAGCATTTCCGATACCCGATGAGAAAACATGTCCACGCCGAGCAGCGGTATCTGCGCCACCACCCACCGATTGTGTCCCAGTCCAACGTCTCGCACAGGAACAACAGACATTATGAGACAACAAACACAGCAGTGCACAGGGAGCACACTGCACATCGTCACATGGGTGAGAAAAACGTCACGTCCGCCGCGTGACGTGCACTGCGCAGCCATTCAAATGGGTGTAGGTAAAAACATAAAACATCAGCAAGAAATGCTCTGGCACAGCTCACACAATGTCTATGTCGCGAAACATCCTATTATGGTGCGGGGAAATCGAAACAAAATATAAATGTTAACATAGGAAAGTATCGCTATTGGCGAATACAAGCTAGTGATCAAATGTCGAAACCACTCTATAGATATTACGTAATACGTAACTGTGGCTGTTACGTAACTGTGGCTGTTACGTCACACTCCAACCAGAGTCATGTTCCCTGTGGCCCATACTGGCAGTGAGAGACGAATTACGCAGCAGAACATCGGCGTCACAGCCAATGTAATGACAAAGGTGACAGTGACCCACATATTATCCAGCCACTCCCCAGCCCACCCAATGTAAACATAACAGAGCGTGAATGTCTGAGACCAGCCACTCCTGACTGAATTCATACAATGAGTCCAAACTCCAAACGCAGATCCTCGGGAGCAAAACGAAACTGAACGGCGGAGGCGGGTGTTGAGAACAAGATAACAACTCAACAATATACCCTATCAGTCCACCGAAGACCGGCCTATGAGCGTTAAAAGCCAATCGTCCATTCTGGTTTGTCTCACTCTCAACTATGACAGGCGGACGGCTGAGGCTGAATCTTGCCAGCTTCTGCGGCCTGCCTGCGCCAGCTGCTTCAGGCTAGCCGACCCATCAGTCCGTCTGACCAGTTCAGGTGGAGCCACTACGAAGAGCCGGCCTCCGTCGGCTGGCTGATACCGACCCATCAGTCCGTCTGACCAGATCAGGTGGAGCCACTACGACGAGCCGGCCTCCCAGGCGAACCGACCATCAGTCCGTCTGACCAGAGCAGGTGGAGCCACTACGAAGAGCCGCCCTCCGTCGGCTGGCTGATGGCCAGCACCCGCTTGTTGTGCAGGATCTGCTCGATCAGAGCGTCATCCGAGAGACGGCTGCTCAGGTCCTCCTCGGGGGTCCACGAGTGGTCGTTCTCCAGTCGGTAGGCACCGAGGTACGGATGGGGACACGCGCTGCCCCATTCCTAAGGATAGACACACAACTGTGAATGCGATCACAGACTGGTTGAGTCAATAGCAAGCAACGACAAGACAATAATATACAACAGAAGAAAGCAAAAAATCGATCGAACTGGAAGATTGGCCATTGTGAAATGAGGTCGCATCATTAAAGCAGTGAACGTGACCACAAAAGGCTTAGGTATCCCTTGGAAAAAGGCAAAACTGTATTGATCACAAACCGCACCATGCGCCCATAGTTGGCGATGCTGAAAATACTCGTTTTTTATTATACACCTCATTATGTTGAAAACTCAAGATGCTAGCAGTACATCAATCTGAAAATTGGTAGAGGCCTGAATCCCTTCAAATGCCTACAGTAGATTATTGTGAAAACCTTATAAAATCCCAACCCAGTTCGTACCTTCTGTGAGACCATGGACATGTACCGCTGGCCATTCGGACGTTCGTACATGTAGTACATGTTGCCGGGAATCTTCTTACAAGTTGCACGTCACGTGATGGAGGTCATCGTTGCGTTTGGCCTCTCCGAGAACCTTCTCGGCCTGTGCCTGCAGGAAACGGATCTGCTCCACAATCACCTGCAGCTTGTTGCCGACGTTGGCTCGCACGAATGAGTCCGCCTGCGGGAACAGAAGGCATTAACAGCATCTGGAAGAGAGCGAGGCAGCACAGAACAGAATGTGACTGCACAATCATCACGAAGTTAAAGAATGAACAATGTTTCAAAAGGATTTTAGAAGCCATTCACTCAACTTTTAACAAAGAAAAAACTAGCAATAGCTATTAAGCAGGGGTGTAGCTTTTCCAGACAAGTTGGGAGGGGGGGGGGGGTTGAGCTGGGAAAATTGCTTAAAGTACCATCAAAATCAACAAAAATACAGATTTATCCCCGGATTTGACTCACTTCCTCGTCCAAGTTCGGGGGGGCTGAAGACAAGTTGAGAGGGGGAGCTGAAGCCCCTCAACTGAAAAGGAAACTATACCCCTGAGCTGCTATAGCCTTTATATGGCTGCATTACAGGCATACTGCATGCATCACATACCTTTTGTACTTCCTTCGCCAGGTCCACCAGATCTGTTGAGAGAGCCTTGCGTGCATGTTTTGGATCCACCAGCTGGTTTATTCCATCCTGCTTCAGATTTCTCAAGGCCACTGCAACCCGAGTAAGACAGTGAGAACAAACTGACTGCCCTGATTCTCACTGCAGCATATATTGGCTTGCTAGTTCGCTTGCTTTGCTCTATTTCTGGGTTATCACATATTCTTGTTCACTAATCTGGTGATGGTGATGGTGATGATGATTGGATGGTGATGATTAAGGGCGCCGCAACAAAATAGTTATACCAGTAAGACGCCTTAAACGGCGAAGGACGAGCGAGTCCGAATAAATCCGCGTCAATTATCACCCGTCCAACGGAGTTCGCCTTTGTGCCAAAGCATGCATTGAATTAATCTATACGCTGTTGTTGCGCGTCGCAAATAGATTCCGAACTAATCTCGAACTTTAAACTAAATAGTTGTTAAAGCCGTTATATTTTAAATTTTGCATATTAAAAGCCTCATGTTTTATGTAGGCAAACTTCATTTGGGGTGACGGGATATTAGATTGGATTTGATTTGCCCTTTACATCCACAATCATTTTTATCGCATCTAAGCACCCTTTGGTTTTGAAGCTACTGCCGGTACCTAGTGCACAATTAAGACATATTTAAATAATGCTACGTCCAATAAAAATAATCTACAAGAACAGATTTTTACACATTCATAAACTGATGCAAACCTAACATTTAATCTTGAATGCATTTTAGAGACGGCTCACCATTGGTTACGCATATTGGTGTTTGTTGCATGCGCTTTAACGTCACCATAGGTGCTGAGCACTGATTTATAATTGTGAAGGACGTCATAAAACTCATGAATTTGCGCTTGTATTTCCAGTAACTTGCACGTGCCCACGCGCCGCTAGTCGAACACATAGTCTAAGCGGCGGAGTGCCGTTTCTCTAGCATCTGTTGTTGATTCGTGTCTTTGGACTTTTGGTTGCCGAACAAGTAGTCCGGCAATATGCAACGATGTTTTCCGTAGTATTTTGTGGACGACAGGGGTGCACTGCGCACGTTGCCAGCAGGACCCAGAGTTTGACCTGTGCAACATGCCAGAGGTGTGGTCTCCAGCCTCACAAAATTTTAGCTTTATAGGTCCAGTCCGTTTCTCAGCTACAGCAGGATAATATTTCTGCACCCTACGCTGGCACGTGTCACAGCGCCTTGCTGGACCCATCAACTGATAAAAAACAGTCAATAATCATGTAATGTCATTGCCATGGGGCTATCTGATAGCGAAGAACCGCTATGTCAATCGGTTATGCGGGTTCAAAAGATTATAAGCTTCTGACCAGCGTCGCGGTCGGCCGCCGGGCCCGGCCGGTGTCGGCCGCTTTATGTGAGAAAAATCCGGTAGTCAATGAGGACTCGCTCCGCGCTTCGCGCTCGCTCGTAATGACGCCCATTATAGTGATGGTAAGAGTTGGTTGGAGACTGGGGATGTTTGTGAGTACATCATCTAAGGACAGGCTCAACCAACACTGTGGCATACTGCTGACTAATAGTGATTAAAATTCAGTATTTCTCATCACTCATAGGGTGAGAATCATAGGATGAGGTCAGTTGACAGCNCTCCCGCAGCAAACCCCACAGACCCCTACCTCCCACAGCAAACCCCACAGACCCCTACCTCCCGCAGCAAACCCCAAAGACCCCTACCTCCCGCAGACTCCACAGACCCCTACCTCCAGCAGCAACCCCCACAGACACACTACCTCCCGCAGCAACCCCCACAGACACCCTACCTCCCGCAGCAAACTCCACAGACCCCTACCTCCCGCAGCAACCCCCACAGACCCCTGCCTCCCACAGCCCGCCGGTCGGTCACATATACCCCTGCCTCCCTTGGCCAACCCGTCAGTCACATATACCCCTGCCTCCCTTGGCCCGCCGGTCGGTCACATATACCCCTGCCTCCCTTGGCCAACCCGTCAGTCACATATACCCCTGTCTCCCTTGGCCAGCCGGTGGGGATCTCCTACCGAGCGGTGTGTCGACGAGGACAGCGCTGTACAGTTCAGCCGGCGTGGACGCCACGTGGATGGCCTCCATCTGCTCGAAGCTACCGAGCGGGTGACACTTGGGCAGCAGCTCGGAGAGCGGCCGCTGGTGCAGCGTGCCCGTGATCAGCAGGATGATGTTGTCGATCATGTAGCCGTACCTGCCGCACGTGTCATGTCATGGATGTCAGACGCTGGTCAGCGGCACCGCCCGTCAACGGGATGATTAAATTACCAATGTCAAGATCAGGAGTGTCTCCATTTAGTGAAATGAAGCTCATATAACAAGGTGGTGAAGTGAAGCAAAAGCAAAGCACACGACACAGGGCCCTAATTGTTGATGCATGCTAAAACTATGACCAAAAGGTTACCAGCCAATGGACCAGTTCCTCCATTTACCAATCAACTTGGCTACTCAACTTGGCAAGAACCCTCAAACACCCCATAGTCTTAAGAATTAGAACACTGACAGATTGACGGCTGTAGTCTCCCCTTTGTATGTATGTATGTATGTATGTATGTATGTATGTATGTATGTATGTATGTATGTATGTATGTATGTATGTATGTAATGTATGCATGTATGCATGTATGCATGTATGTATAATGTATGTATGTATGTCGAAGCGTCATTAATGAAGTACCATCACATTTTCATCCATTGTTTATAACATTTTGACGCCGGTAATGGGTTATAACCACAAGCACTATTCGATGCAGAACAAAGGCAACAGGAAATCACCGATTTGCTCGTTATGCTTGCCATTCGAGTCTCTAAAACTATTTTATTTGTTTGAATCTTGTACACTAAATTAAAAAAACACAGCTTTCCCGAATTACGTCATGAGTTTTCACGTACTTAAGGAGCCTATAAGTCAGTCAAAAATTAAGTTATTGCTTTGCAATTTGTTTTCGGTATTGTCCATACATGACTTTTAATTTGTTTTGCCAGCTTAAAAAACTTCAAGAAATTCATTTTGTGAAAACCATCCCAAAAATAATTTGTGATTTTTTTTCAAGTCAAATACCCAAAATATCGAGAAATAGAGATAGCCATGCGAAAGATAATGCAATTTTCGTACTCAAAAATATTTTATTTGCCATTTGCTTGAAAACCTCATTTTTAAACAAGTATTTTTTCCCACCAAAAATGGCATGAAATGACGTCGCTAAAACGTCATTATCTCACAACATATTTCACGAAATTTATTGCAATTTTAAGAGAAGACGCACAATTGATGCACCATCAGGTACAACATGTTGTACGTCGATATTCATCATAGTTTTGGAGTTATTGAACAGTTTCCGTACGGGGGGCTAATTTTTTGAGAGCTTGCGTCTTGGTGTCATCAAAACATTTTGTCCAGTATAGGTTCACGAAAAACGTATTTTTTAATCCAAGTTCACATCTTGGAAATGGATGACTCATCACTTCCAGTCTGCCAAGATATCACATCGTCTTGTAGAAGCAAGAAAGGCAATCAACCATGCGTTAAAAACGTGGATATAAAAAGGATGACGCTTCATTTAATGACACCACGGTATGTCTGCTTATGGTGCGTATGTCTGCGGCACCACTGACGGGATTAGTCGATGAAGTGGAGGGTACTTGACCGTGATGTAGTCGATGAAGGTGGAGAGCGGCTCGACCGAGTGGTTTGCGGATGTGCTGGATCTCCAGCACCAGCTGTCCCGCAGTCTGTCGTCGAGGTGGACCACGACAGCGGCCGGCCCGTTTCGCCCAGGAAGTGGCCGTAGTCGGTCGACTGCAGGTCAGCTTCAGGTTCTGCCGCAGCAACCAGCACGGGACAGTTCAGGTAGGTCAGGTCAGGTCAGGTCAGTGTTGGAGTCAATCAGTAAATGGCATTTTATTTATTATTTGGGTTAGGAGGCAAGTTGGGGTGAACAAGAAAAGCGATAGTATTAAAAGTTAAGGCACATAGCAGCTACGTAAGGAGGCTAGCTTAGCTCTGCAGTACAGAGCGGCTGAAGTGTGAACAGCCTCCAAGCAGGTTACAGACGCGGTGTCAAATCGCTTTCAAATTTCGGTTACCATTCTAGGCACTGCGTGAGCGCACTTATAGTTTATATGTAATTATGCGTTTGTTTTCAGTTCTATGCTCCTATGTGGGTTTTTCTGTCTGTGTTTTTATTCGAATGACGTTTGTCCTGAAAGTGACTTTTGGACAATACACACTTGATTGATTGATAGCTGAGCATGTTGGTTATAAATATGTTGTCACTTGACATAGCTTTGACAGAATAGCATACATTATAAGTTCCATGCGAATTGTAGGTGTTGCACTTGTTGGTAGGTGATGTACAAATCGCAGAACATATGCATAGACAAATATTGAAGTCGAATACAGCTGAGCTAAACACATCGACACAGACAACATACTGTTTACCATTAGGATGAATGCAGTAAGCTTACCTTCCAGGGTTTCACATTGTACTAAATTGAGATAGTCATTGTTCTTCAAGATTCCATTTTTGAATCCACGGCACAGACTCTCCAGATAGCCATCGTGGATGTTGAACATCCAGTCCAACATTTTTGAATTTTAGCAGGAACAAACAATTAAATCCTGAAATAATCACCAGTTTGATCAATTTGTAACACACAGCATAACTACATAGGTTAAGAAGTTAAGTAACATGACAATCAAGCATGAACTGACATATTATCTCATGATCTGACTAAATTAATTGGCATCCTACAAAATATAAAAGAGCATCAGTCATAACTCAGCAGAAGTAATAACTCTGTCCAGTCCATTTCACACATCCATCCATGATAAGCTCCCTCAACAATACAATATTAATATTGTCAAAAAGACATGATTGGGAATGAATCAGCAAAGTGTATAATACCACATGTTGGAGGACATGACTGGCATGGCCAACAGCTTGTATCCTTTAATATAAACAACCAAACCCAGTGTTGTCACCAATGCTCATGGAGAAAAATCATCATGATTAAGGTGAGTATGATAACTGGTGGAGAACTTGCGGGCAAAGGGCGGTGGCGGAGAAATCTCAGGTCGACCATCTTCCTCTTCACCAGACCATCAGAGATGTCCACATCATTCACTGGGTCCGGCAGAGTCCGGGATATGACTGAGATCCTCGATCGTTTAAACCGAGCTGAAGAATCTGTTACAGCAGCTTCTTCGCCGTCGTTTGTCGTCAAGCCACCGCCCTTTGCCCGCAAGTTCTCCACCAAGTTATCCACCTTAATCATGATGATTTTCTCCACTGAGCATTGGTGACAACACTGGGTTTGGTTGTTTATATTAAAGGATACAGCTGTTGCATGCAGTCATGTCCCCAAACATGTGGTATTATCACTTTGCTGATTCATTCCCAATAATGTCTTTTTGACAATATTAATATTGTATTGTTGAAGGGAGCTTATCATGGATGGATGTGTGAAATGGGCTGACAGAGTTATTACTTTCTGCCTGAGTTTAGACTGATGCTCTTTTATATTTTGTAGATGCCAATTAATTTAGTCAGATCATGAGATAATTTGTCTTTGATACTGGATATGTCAGTTCATGCTTGATTGTCATCGTACTTAACTTCTTAACTCTGTAGTTATGCTGTGTGTTTACAAAATTGATTCAAACTGGTGATTATTTCAAGGATTTAATCTGTTGTTTCCTGCTAAATTCAAATGTTGGACTGGAATGTTCAACATCACGATGGCTATCTGGAGAGTCTGTGCCGTGGAATTTCAAAAATGGAATCTTGAGAAACAAATGACTATCTCAATTTAGTACAATGTAAACCGCTGGGAAAAAGGTAAGCTTACTGCATTCATCCTAAATCGGTAAATCAGTATGTATCGTCTGTGTCGATGTTGTTTAGCTCAGCTGTATTCGGACTTCAAATATTTGTCATGCATATTGTTTGCGATTGGTACATTCACCTACCAATCAAGTGCTACAACTACAATTCGCAGGAATTATCAGTATGCTATTCTGTCCAAGGCTATGTCAAGTGCAAACATATTTTAATAAAACCACATGCTCAGACTATCACTCAATAAGTGTGTATTGTCCGAGAACGTCATTTCAGGACAAACGTCACATTCGGAATAAAAACCAACAAGGACAGAAAACCACATAGGAGCCATAGAACTGAAAACAAAGCATAAGTGTGACATAAATACTTACTAGAGTGCGCTTCACGCAGTGGGCTAGAATGGTAACGGAAATTTGAAAGACGTACTTTGACACCCAGCGTCTGTAACCTGCCTCTTGGGAGCTGTTCACACTTCAGCCGCTCTGTACTGCAGAGCTAAGCTAAGCTCCTTACGTAGCTGCTATGTGCTTAACTTTCATTATATCGCTTTTCTTGTCCACCAACTTGCCTCCTAACCCAAATAATAAATAAATGCCTTTACTGATGTGACTTACCAACACTGACCTGACCTGACCTGACCTGACCTGAACTGTCCCGTGCTGTGCTGCGGCAGACCTGAAGCTGCACCTGCAGTCGACCGACTACGGCCACTTCCTGGCGAACGAGGCCGGCCCGCTGTCCGTGTCCACCATCGACGACAGACTGCGGGACAAGCTGGTGCTGGAGATCCAGCACATCCGCAACCACTCGGTCGAGCCGCTCTCCACCTTCATCGACTACATCACGTCAGTACCTCCACCTTCATCGACTACATCACGTCAGTGGTGCCGGCAGACATACGCACATAGCAGACATACCGGGTGTCATTAAATGAAGCGTCATCCTGTTTTTATATCACGTTTTTTAACTGCATGTGTGATTGCTTTTTTGCTTCTACAAGCTGATTGGTGATATCTTGGCACGACTGAAAGTGATGAGTCATCCATTCCAAGATGTGAACTGATAAAAAATACGTTTTTCGTTGAGACCTATATTTGGACAAAATGTCTTTGGATGACACCAGACGCAAGCTCTCAAAAATTAGCCCCCGTACGGAAATGTATCAATAACTCCAACTATGATGAATATCGACGTACAACATGTTGTACCTGATGGTGCATCAATTGTGCGTCTTCTCTAAATTTGGCCTAAATTTCGTGAAATATGTTGTGAGATAATGACGTTTTAGCGACGTCATTTCAATGCCATTTTTGGTGGGAAAAATACTTGTTTAAAAATGAGGTTTTCCAAGCAAATGGCAAATAAAATATTTTGAGGCACGAAAATTGCATTATCTTTCTCATGGCTATCTCTATTTTCTCGATATTTTGGGTATTGTACTTGAAAAAAATCACAAATTATTTTTGGGATGGTTTTTCACAAAATGAATTTCTTGAAGTTTTTTTAAGCTGGCAGAACCATAAAGGATATACAAGACAGCGAAGTAATACAAAAGAAAAAAACAAAGCTCCAAGGGGAAGAATACAGGACAGAAATGAGATACACAAAGAAACCAAACAAAATAGCAAAGACTAAAAACAAAAAAAAGAATTAGTCGATGTATGGACAATAGCGCAAACAAATTGCAAAGCAATAACTTAATTTTTGACTGACTTATAGGCTCCTTAAGTACGTGAAACTCATGACGTAATTTTCGGAAGCTGTGTTTTTTTAATTTTATTGACAAGATTCAAACAAATAAATTAGTTTTAGAGACTTCGAATGGCAAGGCATAACGAGCAATCGGGTGTTTCCTGTTTTGCCATTTTGTTCTGCATCGAATAGTGCTTGTGGTATAACCATACGGCGTCAAATGTATAAACAATGGATGAAAATGTGATGGTACTTCATTCAATGACGCTTTGTACATACATACATTATACATACATGCATACATGCATACATGCATACATGCATACATGCATACATGCATACATACATACATACATACATACATACATACATACATACATACATACATATCATACATACATACATGCATACATACAATAGGGGAGACTACAGCCGATCAATCTGTAGTGTTCTAATTCTTAAGACTATGGGCGTGTTTGAGGGTTCTAGCTGAGTTGAGTAGCAGTTGAATTGGTAAATGGAAGGGACACGTCCATGGCTGGTACCTTTGGTCATATTTTAGCATGCATAACAATTAGGGCCTGTGTCGTGGTGCCTTTGCTTTTTGCTTCACTTCAACCACCTGTTTATATGAGCTTCATTTCCACCAAAGGAGACACTCCTGAAAACATTGACATTGGTTACTTTAATCATCCCGTACGGGCGTGCCGCTGACCACCGCGTCTCGACATCCATGACATGACACGTTGCGGCAGGTACGGCTACTGATCGACAATCATCCTGCTGATACGGGCACGGCTGCAGCAGCGGCCGCTTCCGAGCTTGCTGCCAAGTGTCCCCCGCTCGGTAGCTTCGAGCAGATGGGAGCCATTCACGTGCGTCACGCCGCTGAACTGTACAGCGCTGTCTCGTGACACACGGCGAAGCTCGGGTAGGAGATCCCCACCGGCTGGCCAAGGAGCAAGGGGTATAAAAATGTGACCGACCGAGCGGCTGTGGGAGCCAGGGGTCTGTGGGGGTTGCTGCGGGAGGTGGGTCTGGCTGGAGCTTTGCTGCGGAGTAGGGTGTCTGTGGGGTTGCTGCGGGAAGTAGTGTGTCTGTGGGTTGCTGCTGGAGTAGGGGTCTGTGGAGTGCGGAGGTAGGGTCTTGGGTTTGCCTGCGGGAGGTAGGGGTCTGTGGGTTTGCTGTGGAGTAGGGGTCTGTGGGGTTTGTGTCTGCGGGAGGTAGGCCGGTCTGTGGGATTGTGCCTGCGGGATTGGTAGGGTCTGTGGAGTTTGCGCCTGTGGGAGGTAAGGTATGTGGGGTTTGCTGCGGGAGGTAGGGGTCTGTGGGGTTTGCTGCGGGAGGTAGGGGTCTGTGGGGTTTGCTGTGAGAGTGGGGTCTGCAAGGGCGTGGTTTTGTGTGATTAGGTCTGAAAGCGCGCGGAAACACTAAGCTGTATTTGGTTTGTTAGCGTTTTGTTCGGGTCGGGGACGGGCTCGGAGCAGATGTGAGCTCGGATCCCAGACACCTCAAAATTTGAATCAAGATTCTGACAACGATAACGGCAATACAGCACTAATATGCGTTGCAACTTTTTGCGTCTGGATCCCTCTCTATCGTCTGTGCTTGTTTGGTTTGTTTGGCTATCAAATGCGTTGGAAAATAGCATGGGATCCACTTTGGATCCCTGCCCCGGATCCAGGATCCTCAAGGATCTTGGGTTATTTTCACGGTGTTCTGATACTTCGACGGGCGAAAAAAAAACTTGCACATGGAAAAAGTCAGCACGGAGCAATAGTTTACAACGTGCAGAAATGCTATAGCTTATCGCCCGTCGCCACAATGCTCATTCAAAGGCCAAAACGCCTGGGGGTATGGCCCATGTCTGGTTCGGAGTTACGTAATGGAAAGAGCGCCGATGGAGCCGATGACGTTATATAAGATCACTTATTCGAGGGCGACGGGTCGGCGCTCGCGCTGATAAAGCGATTTCCCATCGTTTTTTTAGAGAATGTTTCACCTTTGTATAGGTTTTAAACTGAGATAGCCATTATCTTTGGCCGTTATTGAAAAATATTAATTACTAATAGAACAATTTTTCCCAAGACTTAATCATTTTTAAGCAAATCAATTTTGAATTGGCAAAAAAGGGTCTATGTGAGTGCCGCCTCTGATTGGCTGACGCCCTGACAGACTTCAAGTATCTTCAAGGTCGTTGGTCCTGGTCCGAGAAAAACGACTTGTTCATGAGTTATCGAACCTTTCGGCCTCACTTTCGGATCACCTGAGCGCTGCTATTACGATAGCAAAAGACTTATATGTATTCAAGTGCGCCATATTTGTCTACAAAGATTGTGCCTTATCTCTATAGCTCTCTATATCTCAGTAATTATGTCATTGTTCCAAATTTAAATAGCTTAATTTTGATAAACCTTAGTGACTTTTCGAGAAAAATATCACCATTCACTATCGTTTTGAGCAGCACTTACTTCATATTTGTAATACAACTGGCGTACATTTGACAACTTTCAGAAAGGTGAAACATTCCCTTAAAGGGACACTGCCTCTTTCGGATGATATCGCAAAATCCGGCTTAAAAAAGGCCTAAGGACCACCTATGATTTTGAATCGCCATCAAACGCCTACCCAAGCAGTGCAAATAACACAACAAAAATAATTAATTTAATTTGATATATGAATCTTAAAACTATTTACGATTTGTACACACCACTACGTATATGAAAGCGCTTGCTCAAGTTAACTGTAACCACTGAGAAGGGATATCAACTGACCAACTGTCAGCTGACGCTATTGCAATGGGAGGTGCCGCTCGAAAGCTTAGAAATCCTACCGCAAGATGTCACTCAAGTCGGTCGGGCCGCTTGTGCGACAGCTTATCCCAGCGTTGTATCGTAGTCGACCCTTCTTTTGGCCCTGGTGGGCCTTCGTAAAGCCCGATCGGTATGAAATTTCACACGTCACCGTTTTCGACTAGCAAGCATCGAATCGTGAAGGTTCCGAGTCGCTATCCCTAATGGGTTGAGTTGCAGCATGGCATTAACCATTTTTACCCTGCTCTGGGCCCTGGTTCTTTGGTCCCGATCGGTATGAAAGGCGATGCGGCACCGTTTCCGACCTGTGTGCGTCGATTGGTGAAGGTCCCGAGTCACCATCTATGATAGGTTAAGTTTCAGCGTGGCAGTAGCGTTTTTGGGTCTTCTTTGGGTCCTCGTGGGCCTTCTTTTGGCCCGATCGGCATGAAAGGCTAGATGGCATCCCTACAAGAACGTAGCTTTTGAATGGTGAATGAAGTCTCTAGCTTAGGTCGTCGCAGAGTCTCAGCGTGGTTGTGAATTTTGGCAATGCAATCTATATAGTAGGGGAGAACGGGGCACGTTCTGTCACGGGGCACATTATGTCAGCGGGGTTTCACTTCTGTGAACTATCCACGACGCAGGTAGTTGTTTCGTCTACGTAACATTGTTCCTGGTGTGGCTTGCAGTGCCCGTACTATCAAGCAACAACATGCCTGCGACCAGATTGTCCAATTTGGAAAGTTTGTTTTTCAACAGAAATCTCAAAACTTTTTATAAGTGAACTAAATTTTTGTTTTGAAGCCATTCAGATAAATTGTATAGTGTCTTTGATGCTGTCATGGGTCTAATCGGAATGTCGAGACCATGGTGCTGAGCGTTATTCTGCCTTCTCCAGTTTTCAGTAATAACGAAAAGTGTGACCTGTGTCGAGTGGGGCAGGTTCTGTCACCAATCTGGGGCAGGTTCTCTCACTGGGGAATCTGTTTCGTGATTCCTAGTCGTATGCTTATAAACGACCATTAAAATGAATTGCCTGTTGTTTACAGATATGTATCACCACTTACGAGCGTAAAACGAATCGGGTGGTGCCGATGCGTTCACGAGATGGCAGAATTACGTTTAAACCTGGCGGGGGCAGATTCTGACCCCCCCCCCAAGATCGAAACCGCTAGGCCGATTATTCGATGGAGACACCATTCGATTCGTCGTGACAAAATCTTCTTTTTGTATCCCGAAATTCATTTTTGTTTCGAAAATGGGGGCCAAAGGGGCAACACATTCGAAAATATTGGATGTTTTTTTTGAAAGGTCATTGTAGCCATGTCATTCAACCGATTTTCTGCAAAAAGCGTTTTTGAGCTTCCATGGTCATGGTCTTTAATGTATGAAGGGAAAAAGTTCAGCAATAAAATCATAGGCGTACTTAGGGACTCTGATTCGTGCATGGAAAACCTAAGAAACGCAAAAATGCAGTGGTTTTGGGATCGTATATAGCGTCAATTTCTACACATTATGGTGGCGATGGGAATGAAACCTCTCTCCCCTGCAGGGACAACCACAAATGACCGTTCAGTGATAACAGGAAGTCCCCATCAATGGACAGAATGTGCCCATATGGTGCACAGAAGTGCCCCGTATATGGGAGCGCCGCACTGTAACCGCATACGGATCCGACGCAGGTAGCTCATCGACAACCTGTGACCCGTAAAAACAAGAAATTTTGAACGAATAATAAAAGAGTAGCAGGACTACAAGTTACTGCAAATGAGTCCATCGCCACATTATCACACGGTGTCCGAAACAAACTGAGAATTACCACTTGAACTCTTAAAAACACCGAGTTTGAAGCATGATGTATGAAACAGTATTAGGAAGTATAATCATCAACTCTGAAAAGTGTGCCCGCCAGGGCCAATTAGCAAAAAAGTGACAGAACGTGCCCCGGTCTCCCCTATATACCGGTACCCCCACACCGTTATCGGCCCGAACGACATGCCTGGTAGTAAAAATAACGCGGCACCTCCCATTGGATGAGGCGCCGATGCGCTTATACATAGTGGTTTCTGTTACTGCGTGCAGGGGGGTGTCATCTCTATCTCCGTAACGTGTCCAGAAATACACATGACGTCACCCTTGTAGTCAATTCTGGCGCATGTCGCTTGCGGTCGTTTAACAGTTTTTTCGCAATAATCTGTTTAGCAAATAATGATACAACAAATGTTTTGAATGCATCGTGTTTGTCTTTCTCAGGACGCGTCGATTATACCAATTTTCGTGGTTTAGGTCAATTCAAAAGTTTGAAAAGTTTTCAACGCGGCACGGCGCGAGGTATGGTCGGAGCAGTTCAACACAGCTTGAACTTTGGTGTCTCTACGTTTCCTCAATATATGACCCGAGCCTAAAATGATCAAAATCATTTTATATTTGCCTTGTTATGCAGCTTTCCTATGCTGTCTTTGATTATAAGTATGTAACTTTTCAAATTTACTAGCTAGACTCTCTCAAAATAGCATTAGCACAATGGCGGAAGAGGCCCGATGGATACACGTGTCATCACCCTCTCGAAACGTCATGATCACGTAAAATCACCGGATGACTACCTGATATATATGGCCTTGACTGCGTGAAACGAATCTGGCGCATCTGCCGCACTTGGTTGTTGCCATGGAAACGTGCACTAACTCTTTGCTATTTGGTATCTCCGGAATCGGAGGACCAATCATCAGAAAAACCTTGGTCGGAAAAAAAACTGCATCAATTAATCAAAATCCATTTGAAAATGTCAATAACCCTTATTTTTCCTTTGGTATATAACTATTTCTTTATGCGTATTATTGAGCTTAAATCAGGCATAATAAGTCATGCAATGTTTTCTGACATTACAAATTAGGGCAGAATGCTTAATAAAAAAATTATTATTTTCAATTGTTGCACAACGCCGCAATTAATCGATTTTGGTACGTAGTGGTGGCGGGTTCGTCAAGGTCATTAGCTGGAAGAAAACTTAACATTGAACGATGATATCGGGCGACTGAGCGCGATTTTTATAAGGACTTCATGGTGTTTATCGAATCCAATTGCTCTTAAACATATCACATTTTACATTGAACAGAAAGTGTCCCTTTAAACTGTTAACTAAAGCCTTCAGTTGAGTGATGGCAGATGGAAGTGGCAGAAGGATGGGCGCAAATTGACCTTAGTTGTCGGCGCGCCCGAAAACCCCAATAAACAAACAAACAGATGGAAGTTACAACTACAAGACGCGCGGATTAAGGATGACGCTGCTCGTTTTGTCTTCCGTCGAAACCCTTTTCTTAAATCTTGTCACGCCAAGCGACTACCATTTATAGCTGATGTCTGATGACCTCGCCTGGCGGAACGAATGCCGACATGCCTGTATGGCAACACGCAAGGATGTAGTTCTGAATGGATCCTTCGATTCGGGCTGATAGCGGGAGACATCTTCCTTTTCGAATAAATGGACGAATGGCGACATCCTTCGGGCACGAAACAGGCATCTCCAGCTCCGAACTCGTTAACTATATGCTATGCCTCATTAACGATACTCCGGTGCAATTGTTGCATGTGTTGTCCATTGACTCTAATGCGCGTCTCGTAGCCTCCACATGTCATCACTTAACTGAAGGCTTTGGTTAACACACCGATGGGAAATCGCTTTATCAGCGCGAGCGCCGACCCGTCATCCTCGAAAAGTGGCCTTATATAACGTCATCGTCCTTCTTTCCATTACGTAACTGCAAACCCGGCCCCGACTCTACCTGGTCAATACCTCTCTAAGCCCTCCACTGCCAACGAAATCAGACAGCCCGATCCTGAAGGATCCTACGTGTGTCCCCCGGTGACCGTTCGGGTCTGCTAACTCGAGTTATCATTGTCGCCGGCGGTTTGGTTTGGTTTCTGGACCGTGGGCGCAAGTTGACCTTAGTTGTCGGCGCGCCCGAAAACCCCAATAAACAAACAATGGTTTCTGGACCAAGCACCATATCCTCTTGGGACCAAGACGCTAATTGGAACTTGCACCCTGTTCCTAGGGGTATGGGGGATTTTTTAGAGGCCCTCCAAGGGATCTGAACTCCAGTCCCCTGCACAGGATGTAGATGTATTCGAACAATATCCACTCTGGGTGGCTTTTGACAAGTTCAGCTAGTAGCTTACCACGGTGTCAGATTGCCGCCCGTGAAAGTGTCTTGCCGTCTAAACTGACGTCAGACTCGTCTCTCCACAGCGCCGTTCTTCGTTGACTGCATCTCGGAGCAGGACCTGGACGAGATGAACATTGAGATCATCCGCAACACGCTCTACAAGGCCTACCTCGAGTCCTTCTACGGCTTCTGCAGCAACGTCGGCGGCACCACGGCCGACGTCATGTGCGAGATTCTGGCTGTGAGTAACGAGTGACGTCATAAAGGCGGTCCCGGCCGGCGTCGTTGGTCATTACCGGGGGGCCTCATCGGTCGGTGCCGATACCGTGTGACGTCATAGCGCGAGATACTGACCGTTTGTCGCGTGATGTGTGTCGTGACTCGTGATACGGATTACGGGGGCCTTGTGGACGGGACACGGCTACACCTGGTGCTGCCCCCTACCTCACAAAACCTGCCGCAAGGTGACGCCATTTGAGCACGGATTCACAGACGCTAAGGACTAACCCAGACTGTGTCTATAACACGGCATCTCCTAGCCGGCCTGTGTCAGTGTTTGTGTCAGCTCACCTCTATTTCTCGTATGTGTGTGTTGTGGTGCGCACTGCCTTGGTGTGTAACATCCTTGCTCTAACGCCGCCTCCCCCCGCAGTTCGAGGCGGACCGCCGCGCCATCATCATCACGATCAACTCCTTCGGCACCGAGCTGAGCAAGGACGACCGCAGCAAGCTGTACCCGCGCTGCGGCAAGCTCAACCCGGACGGCATCGCGGCGCTGGCCAGGGCCGACGACTACGAGCAAGTCAAGGCCGTGGCCGAGTACTATGGCGTGAGTACACTGACCGCACGCGACCATTTCGTGCTTATGCATTACATACTACTCAGTACGTAGTGCGGGTATAAAATCAAAGTACCAGTAGTGTTGCTATACGGTATGTCGCAACGGCATGTTTGGTGTTTGTGGAAGCACTGCTGGATACTGATCGTGATGCTTGTGCAATGCGCCCTTGGAGCACCCGAGATTCTCTGTGCGCGTATCCTCACCTTGTCGGTAGTGTCGGATGGTGAGGATGGCAGATGCTGCGGAGTTGTGTGGGTTGGGTGGGGGGTGGGCGGATATTGGGAGTAAGTGCTGTGGTGAGACGTGGAACTCGGCAGGCGGCTGTTGTGGTTGAGGGGGACGTATGTAAGATGGTTTTCGTGCCAGATATACTGGTGTTGATTAGCGTGTTCTTAGGCCTCCTGTGTGCTACTTAGATGTATCGATACGGAATGCAATAGAGCGCGATGCTGCCGTGGGGGAGCGACTCCCACACGGTCCGCTCAGTGCTCTGAAGCGCTGTGTGAGCTGGAGTGGCGTCTATAGGAGCGCGTCTCATCACCTGCGTGGTCCGTTTTCAGGAGTACCGCGCGCTATTCGACGAGGCTGGCAACAACCCGGGAGACAAGACGCTGGAGGACAAGTTCTTCGAAAGGGAGGTGCGTATTCTGACTCCCAACCCCCGGGGCTCCTCGCTCCAACTTCACCCTCCGTTACAGTTTGTGGAGTAGTTGGGTGTCTTGTGTGCCACCTGAGGGGGTATTTGTTTGTCAGATCGTTTCCAACTCAATGACGCTTCCAGTTAGTTGAAGCCTTGACTAATTTTCCAATTTCCAACTGCACGTACACTGTATGTAGTGGCACTTAACTTGTTTTGTTTTGTTTTTGTTTGTTTACTAAAGTCTTCACGGAATGCCGTTTCTGAGAAGAGCCTTGTGGATGCACTCATCTGTTCAAACAGTATGTTCGAACGACCCCACTATGTGTACTAGTAACGCGGACTCTGACGATGCCTTCCGCACCTCCGCAGGTTCGCCTCAACATCAACGCGTTCCTGCAGCAGTTCCACTACGGCACCTTCTACTCCTACCTGAAGCTGAAGGAGCAGGAGTGCCGCAACATCGTCTGGATCGCGGAATGCGTCTCGCAAAAGCACAAGGCCAAAATCGACAACTATATCCCCATCTGGTAACCGCTGATAGGTGCTGGCGGCGGGTCGGTGGCGCTGATTGGTCGAGGGGTGTGAAAAGGCAGCGCTGATTGGTCGATGTTGGGATCGGCAGCGCTGATTGGTCGAGATGTTAGAATCGGCAGTGCTGATTGGTGGAGATGGTGGAATCGGCAGCGCTGATTGGTTCTACGTGAGTGGGTGTGCCAGTCGCTTGAAACGACCCGCCAGAACCGTGACCTATCTGAATAACTGACGGAAAATAGAAGTGTTTGGTCCGTTTTGGATTTATTCACAACCTTTATAACAATCTCTCAGATTCCAGCTATGTTTCCGTCGTCTGATGTAGACCGACGCTCGCGCCGGTGCTGCGTGTTAATGGGAAGTGATATTAGAGTTCCCAAACTCCACCTCTCACACCTATTTCTCTAACCTGGCAATTCTGAAAATCATCATCTAGCCGCGACCTGTATGTAAATGCGGTACTTGTCGGATAGACTATTATACATATGTAAATGGCCCGAGCAAATCATGTGTGCGTGTGTCGAAATATTGATTTATATACATACATGTTGTGATGAATAATTGTATAAAGATATGTTGCTGCGTATATGCATGCTTATTGAGCAGAACGTGTCGAGCGGCGTTGTCTCGCGGTCCGGGCCGTTAGTGTTGTGACGTAGTGAGCAGATCCTGGACTCGGACGTCGGCGCTGGACTTAAGAGTCCACAGAGCCGGCCCTGTAGCCCGTACATTCCACTCCGCCACTATGTTGCTGCTGTCGGGCGACCTCAGTGGAGGAACAACCAGAATAAAGACGCGCACGGATCGCACGGCTGTCTGTTGGAAGCTACGCAGCGGAGAATCGATGCGAACTGCTGAAGGGAGGTTGATGGTCGTGGTTTAGGGATCAGCTGAAGTTGACAGTCTGAATTAACTGCGAGTTCACGGATGAACGGTGTTTACTCAGAGTTGCTCAGCTGTTTCTGTAATTTGTTGTGGTACTATCGATTGCATTTATACATTGTCCAAACTACACTGGCGGATCCAGGAGCATCAGCCCCCCCCCCCCGACCGCCTGAAATCGTCGAAAATTTACACATTTCCTGATGTAGAAGGACATCTACGCAACTTTTACTAAGGCAAGTTTATTTTAAATCGTCTAGCAATGCATATGGGAGCGTAATCCGATTATTTTTTTTTCATTTAACTTTTTTCTGGGTGGTCAAACCCCATTTCCCTATGGTGCCACAAATCCGCCAATGCAAAACTATACTATAGTTCGCCAATGCAATCCTAGATCCGCCAATGCAAAACTATTGAAGGTTGGTGGGTTAATTCTGTACAAGATGATACAAATGAACGATCTCGTCGGCATAATGACGCTTTCCTTGTGACAAACACGTGAACAAGCGTTATAAATTTTACGAAGCGACTCGCGAGAAGCTCGGAGAATCCGGATACAATGACGAACTTGATCACTACGGGTCGCGACGACACGGGCCACCCACACCCGTGTAGACGATTGAACCGATTAGGGTTCTACTTCTAGGGGTATTCGGCCGTTCCTGCGGCGTTTTAAGCATCTTCCTTCCACTGATTGCTTTAAGCACAATCGCTTAACCCGTCATTGACTGGGGTGGGTCTCAGACGAACGCCATTGGTTGGGGAGGGGGGGGGGGTCGCCCCTCGTTATCTTCCGAACCAATAACCGCAGCGAGACGCACAATGCGGCAATCGAAAGCTCTCAACGAGACGCATCTAAAGCATACGCGAAATTTTCGAAATAATGCCATTTATATGTATCTAGCCAATAAAACAAAAAACGTACTTTTAAAAAATACGTCATGAGGTACTCATACTTCTAGAGCCATCATGGTCAGTCGAAAATTAAGATAATGCTTCGAAATTCGGTTTGGGTATTTTCCATGAGTGGTTCTCATTTATATGTTCCTTTTTTGAAAATATGAAAAGATGTTAGTTTTGATGGCATTTTCCCAAAAACACGTTTCTTTCAATTTGGGGGTCAAAGCCAAAATTTTCAAAAATCCTAATCATTTTCTAGCCCCTGGCATTTGCTATCATTTCAATTTGTGATTGTAATTTGTATATATAAATGGTCTTTGCACGGCCTGCTAAAGTTTGGCGGATGTTTACGTCAAACTGGTGTGTAGTGACGTCATTACATTTTATAACTCATATATATATATATATATATATATATATATATATATATATTTTTTTTTTGCTTGCACGGAAGTCAAATTGATGAAGAAGAATGGACCTGAACTTTCGCGTTGATAGCACTGTCTGTTTTTTACCTATTGCAAAAATCCTCGGGGGAGCGTTTTTCGCCCCGCCCCAGCCAATAGCGGGTTAACCCGCGCCGGGCCCGGGGGGCGTTTAGACGCCCCCCCCCCCTCTCAGGTTTTTCCTGGATATCGGGAAAACGGCGGCGCGTAGCGCCGCCAAATTTCCAGTACCTGTTCATTCATTCTTTGCCCAGCTTTCGTATTTATTTATTTTACTTCAGGTCATATCAGGTAAGTTCACCAGGCCAGGTCATGTGACCCCTCCCAAAAAATTGCGGTCCTATCAAAGCCTGAGTTTTGGGTTGATTGGTTTCGCACTTACAGGAATTAATGAGAGCATTACTACCTATAGTTCGTTGATCTCGGATTTTTCATATCGGTGACCTAAGGTCAGGTCATTTTCTTGAACTATCCATTATAAGCCAATGGGGAAATATTCAAATGCTTTCCATTCTGAGTGCACGCATTACATCAGCCTAATTCCTTCTGTATTAGGCTGGCTCTTCTGTAATTCCTTCTGTAGCCTAATTTCGTATTAAAGGCCATTCTTGAAGACCAAGGTGCAGTCTTTGCTCTG
This sequence comes from Semibalanus balanoides, assembly GCA_014673585.1. Lineage (NCBI taxonomy): Eukaryota > Metazoa > Arthropoda > Thecostraca > Balanomorpha > Balanidae > Semibalanus > Semibalanus balanoides. The sequence continues at coordinate 52,415 of VOPJ01008393.1, forward strand.
GTATCCCCATGGGTGATAAATACCCATCCATGGTATCCCTACAGGGTCAGCCGAGGTCATCCGAGGTTACCAACACCTTTTTATCAATAACTCTCGATACAATTGAGATAGAGAAGTGAAAACAGCACCAATGTGTTTCTCTCGTCAAGACGCGTCTCCCAATGTGCAACATGGCCTTATTGGGTCACAACTTGACCTTAACCTGAGGTCACATTTCTAGGTTGAACCAACCTGGCAATCACATACATGATTCGAAGCGCCTTGACGAGGCTAACGCGATGGTGTCACAATTATTTCCGTATCTCACTTAACCCGGCAGTCACTTGGGTATTTCTGTAACACGAGTCACTGGGGGGGGGGTTTTAGCGCCTCTTGTATCTTCGAACCAATCAGACGATCGCGCTGAAACCAAACGGCAATCGATAGCCCATGAAAATTCATCGACGTTAAATATTTTGTGTTGCCCCTAGAGGTTCAGTGGTGACTGTCACAGGTCAGGTCAGGTTCAAAAATTTACCAGACAAAATTGTATAGAACCATATTTTCCATTCAGCAATTGTTGCAAACCATGATCCCCCGATTGCTCTCAAATGTGTGACAGCATCAGAAATGAGCTAATCGGGGATTTTTGGCAAAATGTCAGGTCAAGGTCAAGGTCACATAGGTCACTCTGCAAAAAATTATACGGAAGTCATTTGCAACACCATGTTGTACTCTATCTTACGTGTAAGACACGAAATTGATCCTCATTTTACCACCTGATTTAAAGGTAGTGAATGAAAGGTCAAATAAAGGTCAAAAGTCATGTCACAAAAGGTCAATAATTTGAATTGATTAATACAGTATATCAATACCTTTTCTAGACCGGTTTTGGTCTCACGAAATACAGTGCTGCTCTCCTATTTGGTCTGCATCTGGTCAAAAAGGACAAAAAATGAAATTTAAAATTTGACGTCCGCGCGAGGTTAACCATACCTTAGATGTTCATCACTCAGTCGAAAATACAAAATATCATTTTGAAATTTGGTATGGTTGTTGAATATGTATACGTTATTTTACATATAATCCGGGTTCCTTGAAAATCTTAAATTTTTGATTTTTTTGTCGCTTTTTTTTTTTTAAAGTACAATTTTTGAAATTTTGGGTCAAAAATCACTTTTTCTCAAATCTGAGATTAGCCATTTTGGCTAGCCTTTGACATTTGCTATCTTCTCTTTTTTCGGATTCGATTTTGTCTATCACATGACATTCGTACAGTCTCCTAAAGTTTAGCTGATTTTGGTGTCAAAATCGTGTGTAGTGACGTCAGCTTTATCTAAAAAAAATCTGACGAAATAAAAAAAAAATGCAAAGGGTGTGAAAAAGATGCCCGGTCCAGGTATAGAAGTTTGGCGTTGATAGCCTCGCCACTTCTTCTTCGTTGATCATTTTTCGATCATTCACTCACGCCCGCGCGGGGGCTCCAAAAAGCCCCCCCCCCCAGTGACTCGCAGGTTAAGTAAACAGTTATTTGGTAAAATCAGTTTAGGCCACAATTCAGACCTTTACGTTTGGATGACCTCTGGAGCCCAAACTATTGCACCCTGAGTTGAAATTTGAGATGATGGCGATTGCAAAATGCAATAGCCATCGATTGCTTTTTACCGTTTGCTCCTACCTATCATACTTTACGATATAATTGTGGGTATCTGGAGCTAAGTCCTAAATCAGGAAAATCTGGCCTTTGATGACCTCTGGTGACCCAAATATTGACCTGAGAAAATTTGTCACCTAAATAATTTCCAAATGCCTTTTGTCGAGCTCTCGAATGGTGTTTTTGGTTTATGTCTAGGTCCCATAGGAGACGAGTTAGAAGGGGGCGTCGAAACACCCCCCCCCCCCGGCCCGAGGAAGGTGGCGCCGATCACCGGGCCGGCGCGGGTTAAGAGAATCGAAATGAAAAGACGATTTTTTTGTTGAGAGAGTAAATTACATTTATCGACGAGGTTAACCGAATCCCCGCCCCGTCACTGCAGCAGTAAGGTCAGCCGATCTCACCGAATGGCCCGAACGACGTGAAATATAACAATTTCACGTCGGGCTGTCAATGTTAAGCGTTTTGCCAGGTTTCGGAAAGCTTCACATGATATAACGCGTAGCATTCCTGGCGCGGTAATCAATTCCATACGTCTATGCAATCGCATTGCATTTCGATCTGCTGAAGAAAAAATGTAGACCTTAGACGTGTCCGTTGTTCAGCTGAGCGATGTGGAGGCTCGGCCTAGCCTGGTGATATTCATGTCATCTGATTTTTAGGCTTTCGGAGCATGCAAACATCATCAGAGATAATCTGTCCCTATCGCGTCCCCGCGTTGCCAATTTGCATCGCCACATACCGTCACATCCATAAATAACTCCCACGGCTGCCTATCATTCCCCTCCTCCGTCGACACAACCGCATCAACCGTAATAATTTATTTGTCCAGGCAGAAACCAGCGCGCCAAGGAGCACAAACTCGGAAGGTTACACGACTGCTAGGGTGTACGCACACAGCACGATGACCAGTGGCACGCCGCCCGCCCTCCCCGGGAATCGAACCCACGATCGCGGCGGAGCGCGGTCGTGCCAGGAGCGGTGACCCGCAGAGGTAGAGCGATGAGGTCGGGCGGGGGCGACCGCGGTGGTGGGCGGTTTGTACTGGTACACTGAGCTGGTGCGGGCTGGACCTGGACGCCGACGCCGGAGGCAGGTGCCACCAACGTCAACCGGCACAGATACTTACTGATAGTCTAACAAATCAAATACCATAAACATAGGCACATGCACAGCAGTTGTAGTATACGGGAGGGCGGGGCGGCGCGGCGGTGACCGTCCGCCCCGCCCGCACACCAACAGATACCAGCGGGGCGCCGCGGCGCCGGGTGGGCCCGCGCGCTGGGGCCGCACCGCCGCCGCGACGCCCCAACACACCAGGTAAGCAAAGAGTAACGGAGAACGGTATACTGATTACATCTATGATACAGCGCAGCGCGCGGCGGCCGCCGTCCGCGCCGGCCCGGCAGCAGAGCGGGACCTGAGGGCGCCGGGCGCCGGGCGCGGGGCGACGGTCGCCGACGCCGCCTTCTCTGGGCGGCGGCCGGACCGCCGGGCGAGGTAGGGGCAGGCCTGTCAGCGCTCCTCTCGACGGCTCGTCTCTGGCTCTCTCAGACACTTGGTAGCCCGGCGGTCGCGGCGCGCGAGGTAGGGTCAACCCAAGACGGTCTCTGGTTGGTCGGCCGGGAAGGGACGCGGTTTCGCCGGCGGGAGCCCGGTTGGCGCTCCCCTGCAGGTTCTCTCTCCTTCTCTCATCTTCTCTCTCTCGCTCTCTCTTGCCTCACTCTCTCCTGAGCTCGTTGGGCGGGCCGGGCTCGCCCAATAGCCCGCCAGACTCGCGGTGGCGCGCGTCACGCGCGCCAGCCGGTCTAGCTCTCTCGCATATAAAATTCAACAAAAATTTCATTAACACATATAAAAAATAAACAATTTACTCACTAGACATATAAAAGACATCGATTCCCGCGCGCCTATCAGCTAGAGTTTCCGGTGGTGCGGTGAGGCCGGCGCGGGGGCGCGCGGCCGGGCGTGCGGTGCGCGCCCCGTGCCGGCCGCTCGGCGCTGGTGATCCTGAGTGTCCGTTTGGGGCCAGCAGCGCCGGCGGCGGAGACGGCAGCGCTGCGGAGAGAGTGCGGGAGAGGATGGCTGTGTCATTCTGTGGAGGAGGCCGGTGGTCGGTGGTCGGTGGCGGCGCGCGGCTGGGCGGCGGCGGAGGCGGCGCGGCGGCGACGCTCAGACGAGCGGCTGCGGCACTTGTGGCAGCGGCGGCGGGCTGTGAGTGCGGCGAGAGTGGCGCACGCGGCGGCCGGCCGGCAGGCGGCACACCCTGCGAGACCAGGGCGCGGATCCGCCGCTGCGCCGACTGCACTGAGTAGAACGGGCCGACCATGTGCACGACCGTCTCCTCGGGCGCGACGCCGTCCTCTGGCGGCTGTGGCAGCTTGATGACGGTGCCGGTGGAGCGCTGCAGCTCGCGCACGTTCTGGCCCTTCTTGCCGATGATGCGGCCCACCTGGGCGCTGGGGACGGCCATCTCCACCGGCAGGCGCACGTCCTCGATACCCACACCGTAGCCCTCCTCCCGCATCTTGTCGAATATCAAAAACTGCGCCTGTGGACGGGAAGCGGCTGGTCAGTCATGGCTGGCGAACGCACCACAGCGTTCAGCGTACATATACAGTCGGACATACCATACATATGCGTTCAGGTACACCGATGTTGGAGTGGGGAAACTGTACGCTGTTTTCTATGTCAGTGTCAGGCATGTCTGTGGTCTCAGTCTGAACAGGCATCGAGGTCAGTCCACGTGCCAGTTGTAGATCAAGTAAGCATACGTTACGTAACACCCCGAACAAAATACTGTAATCGGAGATACGTTTCCAAAATAGGTTCAATATGTTGCCTCACATTTATCAGAATAGCGTGCGACAGCCTAACCAGTCAAATGTCACGTCTAAATTCCGCACAGAGATCAGTATCAGCCTCACAAAAAATGCCGAGACACTTGTTTACTTCAGACAAAAAATGTCTAGAACCTAACATGCCAGATCGCACCGCAGCAGCTGGGGCACAGTTGCGTCAAGCAGGCCAATCAAATCCGCCACCCCACCCCACCCCACCCGTCCTACCGCTCCTTCCTCCCTCCCCCCTGCCCGCTCCCCGCGGCGCACTCACCTTCCACTGGGCCTCGGGCGTGCCGTAGATGGCCACCTTCCTCTCCGACACATGCTCCAGCAGCGGCGCCTTGTGGCTGCCCTCAGGACTCTCCTCCGTCGGCGACTGCCGGCCGTCGGGCGGGCCGTCGGGCGACCCGATCGGCTCGTCCTCCTCCTGCTGACCAATCTTCACCGACGCGCCACTGAAGCGGATGATGTTCCTGATGTAGTTGCCCTTGCGGCCGATGATGGCGCCGACGGCCGCGCTCGGCACGTACAGGTACACGGTCTCGGAGAGGGGCTGCGCCTGCTGGCTGGGCCCGGCGTTCGGGTAGACGGGCGGGTAGGATGCAGGCCCGGCTCCGTACAGGCCCGGCCCCCCGCGGCTGAAGCCCAGACCGATGGTGGACATCATGGCCATCGGGTGAAGGCCCGGGTACATGACCGACTGCGGCGCCAGCGCCTGGAGGTCGTTCTCGTAGCTCTGGCGCAGTTTGGCGACGACGAGACGCTCGGCCTCCGACATGCCGTCCAGGCTGCCCTTGATGGTGATGGTGCGCTCCAGGTTGAAGCTGTTGATGTCCGCCACACTGCAGGATGATACAGGACCAGGAGTCAGAGCGGAGCGCACGGCGAAGCCTTCGGCACATTACGCACGCACAGCGGCCAGTGATGACGAGAACGATCAACGAGAAGTGGTGAAGGGTTGTACGATGAGAGCTGGGCAGTGCTGTATTTTAGACAGACATCGGAGCGAGGAGACCTGGTTAACGTCAGAGTGTATCGATAAAGTCGACGCTGAAGGATAACGAGTGTGTGAGAGTAAAACAAAAACACAGAAGCAGACTGATGTTTTTAAATAAATAATCAACAATGAACCATGAGATTAACAAACATAAAACATGTCTGATACCATCATCAACAATGACACGACGAGGCAGGACATACAAAATAAAAACCACACCACAGTAGTCGATATCTCCCCCCCCCCTCCTATCTGATCCTCTGACCCAGTGAACCGAGAGCACCCCCTCTCCCTCTCCCTTATCCCCCGCGAGACCCCCCACCGTCGCTGTGTCGCAAATCGCGCGATATCATATCGTACGTCGCAACTTCCTATAAACTCCGCGCGTGCACACGGCACGAATCCGAATGCGTCACAGCGCACTCGAGTCGGAGAATCGCGTCACGGCCGGGTCGCGCTGCGATACGTGGCAAGGGGCCGGGGAGGGGGAGGGGAACCGGGAAGGAGACAGTGGTTCCGGGGAGTGGGGGAGGGGCAGCGGTGCCGGGACGGGTGGGGAAGAAGACGTTCACCTCACCTTGATACGGTGATTTTGGTGTCTGTATCCTCCATCACCCTTTTGATCACGTTGCCACCTTTACCTATGATGCGTCCGATCAGATTATTGTGGGCCAGAATTTTCAGCGGCACTTCCCTGCGAAGAGAGGAACGGATCAGTGTCATAGCTTTGTCACCGTAACAGTGTCACACTGGCTGAAATGGCTCGCAGTCGCCAGGCAGGACATGCCAGCGGCCAATTCGTACCCCTGACGTCATCCGAAGGCAAACTAGGCACAGTCCTGTCTAGCCTTACTGACGTGCCCAAACGGAACTAGCATTGCCTGCTGGTGATGAAGAGTTCACTTGTATGTTCCTGCAGCATACTACCTCACAAGAAGCCGCCTGGGGGAGCCAGGAGTCAATGCAGTCATCAAAACATCCGCAGTGGCTAAACGTCATTGTGAGAACATTGCAGTAACAACAGACACAGGCATTCGCAATAATGATAATAGTCCAAGACATATGACAGTGTCACAGTCACCCCGAAATCAACCGGTTTGACGGGTTCCTGCATCAAGCAACGTATTATCACAGGATTCGCATTCCATTACAGCGTCGCGATGCGAAGGGAGTATGATCCCAAACAGACTCAGACGACGGCAAGGACTTTATACCCACCACCTCCACAAAGAAGATAAACACGAACACAGTTCAGACCGTTAACAAACTCCGGTGTCGTGAAGCAATGTGGCATTGCCATTAACTCTATTCCCTGCGGGCGGTCAGAAGTACGTTAACCTGCGGGAGGGTGGGGCAGATTCTGCTCCCCTCCCCCGAGATTGGAAGTTGGACCTTATTTGACGGAGGGTATCGCCTCTCATGTTATGTACCTGAGTGCGCCTCTGCCCCAAAATATGTACAATCCATACAGCAGTGACATCGTTTCTGACGCATTTATTGTACCGCAAACTACGAAGGAAGTATGCGCCGCACAACGGCATTCGTAATGTCCTCCAAAAACATGATCCTGGCACCATCTCTGCCGATCTGATTTTTTTTTCTTTCAAAATGTTGACCCAATACGGCATACGCGTGATTCATTTCTAAGAAAAATTATAAAGTTTCAGGACGCTAGGCCCAACGGTTTAGAAGCGGCGAGCGAAAAACTACCGGGGGGGGCAGAATTTGCCCCCCGCAGGGAATAGGGTTAAAGAAACAACCTATTCGCCTTAACTTCAAAGATGAAAATGCAGTCCAAATAGTTTCAACGGGAACAAATCATAGTTGTAAGAGCCAAGAGTCCCATCGGCCATCACTGACATCGGGTCCACACAAACGGCACAACTTACCCCTTGTTTGTGTTGGCCGCCTCTTGCATCATGACTTCAATGATTTTCTTGCACGCATTATCACAGTTCTCGGGGTTGCCATATATAGTGATGGCCTTCTCTAAGGAGCCAGTGTTGTCCTTCCTGTGTACATCCACCCTGCGGAACACAGGTCAAGGTCAGGTCAAGGTCAGGTCAAGCCGGGACGTTATCACAACGCAAGGTCAGGTCAAGTAGGGACGTTATCACAACGCAAGGTCAGGTCAAGATCAGGTCAAGCCGGGACGTTATCACAACGCAAGGTCAGGTCAAGGTCAGGTCAAGGTCAGGTCAAGGTCAGGTCAAGGTCAAGGTCAGGTCAAGGTCAGGTCAAGTCGGGACGTTATCACAACGCAAGGTCAGGTCAAGATCAGGTCGGTCAAGTCGGGACGTTATCTCATGGTCAGGTCAGCGACAAGTCCAATCGGGACCGTTATCGGGGCCTGTCATACCATCGACCATCGCAGCAATGTCCTATCGCAAAGTACCGAAATAAGAACATCTTATCAACGCTATCGGTAAAGCCCACCGAGCACACGGAATCACAAACACTCGACCCTAACAAGCAAACCGCCAGCTTGTGCTTTCCCTACCCATATCAAAGGCAACGCATCCTTATCTGAAGCCTATCTGCCATAAGAGGTGATCTGATGACAACCCTCTGTCGCAGCACTTCGAAGTCAACGATTTTCGCAATGCATTACTCTCGAACAATTCGGACTACATGACTCTTGAATGACTCAGGCTGCATAGCTCGGGTGGACTTCAGAGTGGCTCAGTGGACCACCCAGCTATCTGGGCCAGGCATCAGACCCCCAGTAGCAGAAATAACCCACTGAGCAGACCCAGTAGCAGAATTATCCCACCGAGATTGCATCAGGTTTTCCTCAACAGAGCACGCCCCCCGCGAACAAGGCACGCTCAATGTCCAACATGACCGTGATGAGATTGACCGTGAACGTGATGTTCGGCCACGAGGAGTCCGCAATCATAGTTCGTACTGGCATTTTGTTGTGTACTAGCTCGCTGAACCCTGGCTATGATGGCCACTTTTGTTTTCCACTCAGAGTATACATTTCTAGCGGACTCATTCGACTAAAACATGCTAGCATGTATTTCAGCAGTGGAAGACTTCGCTCTGAAAATTTCCTGTTCCAGAAAATTGTATTTTTGACTGACTTAAGACCATGCACTGTGAATGGCAGTGCACAAATATAATAGCGACAGAAGCAGGAAGGTGTTCCTCCCTTTCACCACCTTGGACGGTCATTGCCTCCCCCCTCCCGCCGGTTCTGCTATTTGTAAGGTTCTTGCAAGAAACAAAAGTTACTCTCAGTTGCGAAATCGCTGTTTATCCTCTATATGAAATATGAATGAACTTACGGTGGTCAGACATGTTTGGTTATATAAGCGAATGTCTAGAGGAATATGGATAATTTTCCTGCCTTTCTGTGACAAGACAATGGATTCAGTGGCGAAGCTGCCCTTTCGCCGGCACCGGACAAATTAGAGATTGCACGAGCGTTGGTTTGGATTTGTGTTATATTTAGGTTCAGCCAGACTACTAATACTTACGAATAGATATGTTAAATGGCGTAGATAGCCCGAAAATCTTAACTGCAACTTGCAAGTATCGATGATATAAATCGGTGTCGGTTGACAAAGGGAAGCGAGTCCATGAGAAACGAAGAAGACGTTATTAAGCTATATATCAAGCGGTCATCCAAGAAGGCATGGGCAAACAAAAGCAGGCCAGAAATATTGAGCAAAAGTCCCGTTTCCATGACACCAGTTATCCGGACTTCCCCTCAAATCCCGATTACAGCGGTCATGGAAACACCTGTTTTGGGAAAGTGGATTGGATCGTGTAGACGGGGATTTCCTGAGGAAATCGAATTACCCGGTCTGTCTGCTCGTCACGTTCAACGACCATTTTATATTGAAATACAACGTACAACCACGAAACTCGCACATAACTTCCGCGATGGCAAGAACATCCTGTACGAAATTCGTTCCTCTGTCTTCATACAATCGCCACAATTAATCATTTAAATTGATAAGAGTGAAAGTGGAACACTACGCAAATAATAATTCGTCCGAACAAAAACGCAAATCGCTGACAATAAAACAGCCATTGGCACATTATCCTTTTGTTCCGACACCAGCTGAACAAGATGTCTGAATAGGACACAAACGTGTGTCGTGAAAAGTAATCTCAAATAGCTGCTGAAGGGTGTGAATGCGTGAGAGACCAGCCTTGAAACGCTGACAACAGATATCTGAGCGATCTCCCCAAGAAACAAACGAAGAACTGTTACGTATTTCCGCAAAATATATTGTGAGTATGTTTTCCATAAGGGTACGAAAGCCGGCAAATGCATGCATCATAATTCATCGGCGTAATTCAAGCCTCTAAGCAAAGGCTTAAATTAATCACTGTCATAGCACTATGGCAGGAGTCAACTGTATCAGATTTAATATCAAGGGATCATACAAAGAAAGACCCGGCATAATTAGAGAGCCTATCGGCAGCTGTTGCAGTAGTGCAAAGGCAGTTCTGTCCGTTCTCGGCAGATGCCGAAGGTAAATTGCACATTTACACAAATGGCTTATCATATGCCACCCAATGCCTCCAATGACGAATACGTTTTATTATACTAAATACCCCGTCACCTATAAACAGGTGACCAGGAGTGCCGCCTACCGCAATCCCAGCAACACACGACATCTTACGTTAACACCGAGTGAGAGCTTAACAATGTTATGTCACTGCACTCCCAGCTAGGAAAAGGAAAGACAACAAAAAATAAGCAAACGAAGAGAGCGGGATCGTGTTAGACATATGTACACGATAGATGATGCTATAAAAAGGCAGAAAGTAGGTAGTCATTGCAGAAATCAGCGCAAATGACTCCCCAAGCGAGACCCATTCAGTTCTGCTTCCAGCATTCACGTTAGTATAACTATAAAGGGGCACTGCATACAGGCCGAGGGCTGTCCCTGGTTACTCAAGTCGGTTCCGAAGTCGGTTCCAATGCTGGCTCCAAGAAAGGTCAACCAAGCTAAGCGGGGCTTGTTGCTGGTTGATCGCCTGGAGGCAGCGACGTTAATTAGGGTGAATGGCAACATATACTTACATATACCTATTACCTGCACATACACCATCGTTTTTAGGGGGCAAAGGCAGGCAGAGTAGTTTATTCGACTACTCGTCTTTTTATAAACTCGCTAACGAAGTTGCCTCAGCTTACATGTGAACAAGTGATTTTAAGCAGAATTAATGGGCATTGTTAATGTCCTGTACCACGCCGCCGTGTGATTTCGACAACTAACGGTCATCACGTGAAGTCACGCCATCCTGATTAGCATATAAATGTCACAGAGTCATGAGTCCGAAACCCTGCAATGCCAGAGGCTCCATGAGCTCCCGCAGCGTGCCATGGATGTGACACACATGTTTGCTGATACAAAATTTTAAAAACATCGGCTTGTACGGTCTATAACCAGTAAGACGCCTTAAACGGCGAAGGAGAGCGCAGTCCGAATAAATCCGCGTATTTATCACCCGTATAACGGAGGATTCGTCTGTGCAAGGAATTCGCAATCTTGAATTATTTTCGCTTGTTGATTTTGCCGTCGCACATAGATCCGAACTAAATCGATACTTACCCCACTAATAGGTTTATGAAGCGTTATTTTAAATTTGCATTATACAGGTTCACATGTTTGTAGGGCAAAATCATTTTGGGTGGGTATATACTGAATTTTGATTGCGCTTTACAGCGCATCATTTTTATTCGTCTAGCATCCTATTGGTTTTGAAGGCTTAGGCGGTGTAATTAAGGGAAATAATTATAAAATCGTCATTAAATATTACAGGACCAGATTTTTAACAGTGAACATACTGCATGCAGAACCTAAATTTTGAATGCCTTTTACGAGCACGCGTAGCAATTGGTCTACCACATTGGTGTTTGTTTTATGCTTCACCGTCCCATAGGTGCTGAGCCACTGATTAAATTGTGATAGATCGTCTGAAAACTATCATTTGCGCTTGTATACGCCAGTAATCACTTTGGCACGTAACCACGCGCCGCTGATCTGACAAAGTGCCATACGCCGGGCGATCGTTTTCTAACGCATCTGTGTTTGACCCGTGGTCTTTGCGACTGTTTGGTTGGAGTATAGGTCCGGTATTGCAACGATGTTTGATAGTAATTTTTGTGGACGGAACAGGGGTGCACGTGCGCACGTGCTAGTGTGAGCATAGTTTTGCCTGTGCACATTGCAGTGGTGGTGGTTCCTCCAGTCTCCACAAATTTAGCTTAATAGGTCAGCCGTTTCTCTCAGCTAACACAGATGTAACTTGATGAACCCCTGACCAGCGGACGTGTCACGCGCGTGCTGACCCATACCATTGATAAAAACATGTCATAATCATAATGTCATTAGCATGGGCTATACATATGGCGAAGACCGCTTGTAATCGGATGCGGCGTTCAAAGATATAAGCTCTGAACCAGCGTCGCGGTCTGGCCGGGCCGGGCGGGTCGGCCGCCTTATATGTGAGAAAAATCCGGTATTCAATGAGGACTCGCTCCGCGCTTCGCGCTCGCTCGTAATTAAATTGCGACAATGCGGCAATCTAATGGTCGTCATCGTTTTTCAGTATTAAGTATTGACCAGCTACACATTCTAAAAAGAACTCTTACATAAATCGTCGGCAACAGGAAACAGAAGGTGGGGAAAAATGAGAAGTCCTTCTTTGAAACTTCCTGACACTAGTTCGTGATGCACGTATTACTTCATTCCGGTAGGATATTAAACGCAAACCTATAAATGGTGTTAACGGTCGTCTCGACTCTGACAAATTCCTTCAACCACCAGGAAACTTCCAGCCGGAGGCAGCAGCCGGGCCTCACCTCGCCTGGCACTATTATAGGGGACGCTCCACAATGACAGTCGCGTTCAGTCAGGCCAGGCCGCCATGAAACTTCCGTGTCACGGTCTTTCGAGACGTTTTTGCTGCACATGATAGCGGTTCACATGACCGTAAGTGTTCTGCATGTTTTGGTTCCTCACTTGGTCTCTGTCATCCGTGTGACCCTCGCCTGGTCCGGGTGCTCTGTACATGATCCTCGCCACGCCAGGGTGCTCTGTAATGACCCGATCTCATCCCCCACCTGGCCCAGGTGTTATGTGTGACCTGACCTCTCACCTGGCCCAGGTGTTATGTGTGACCTGACCTCTCTCTCTCTCTCCTGGCCTGACCTCTCTGCTTACCTGGCCCAGGTGTTATGTGTGACCTGACCTCTCTCTCCTCACCTGACCTCTCTCCTCACCTGGCCCAGGTGTTGTGTGTGACCTGACCTCTCTCCTCACCTAACCTCTCTGCTCACCTGGCCCAGGTGTTATGTGTGACCTGACCTCTCTCTCCTGATCTGACCTCTATGCTCACCTGGCCCGGGTGCTCTGAGTGATCTCGCGGATGGTGTTGCCCTGGCGGCCGATGATGGCGCCCACCATCTCGCTGTTGACCAGGATGCGCAGTGGGAAGTCGGCCTGGGGCGCCGGCTGGCCCGACAGGCCACCGAAGGGCATGCCGGGCCGGCCGGCGGGCCGGGGACGTGGAGGAGGCCGGCCGCCGCCCATGCCGTCCATCGGCGGGCCGCCCCCGCCGCCCATGCCGCCCATGCCGCCCATGCCACCCATGCCGCCCATGCCGCCGCCGCCGTTGTTCATCCCGTGGTCGTTCATTTGATTGAAGGCCCTGCCGAGGAAAGAGAGAAGGGGTGGTCACAGTGGTGAAACGGGACGGCTGGTGGGTATGGGCGGGTGCCGGGCGGGTGGTGAGTGTTGGCGGTGGTGGTGCAGTGCTTGGAAGCACCGCTGTTGGGAGCGCGCTATTGACACGCGATGCGGAATGATTGCAGACAGCCGATGACGGCCACATTACGGAAACACGTGTTGTAGTGCTGTTTCAAGGGGGGTTCGGAATCGGAAGTACCTACCTCAGACGAAATACAGATCAGGGTGACAGTTACACATGATCTGTGGCATGCTGTGCTTAAGACCGGATATAGTGAGCTTCATCGCATTATGTATCCAATTAAAGTCGGGGAATAAATCAATTACCGACGGGACAAGTCAACGTAACGCAGGTCACGATGCAGGAAAGGATACCATAGCATTCAGTGGGAGGGAAATCGGCCGCCTGACCAGCCGCCATACCATTACATCATCCTGCATGTAAGTCGCGTCATCTACAACCATTCCGCAGCACCTGTGACTATTCAACGCCAACGGAGACGACCAGTGGCAACAAAAAGCTGCGCGAACTAAACCACTCCCTCCACGTTTGAAGATGATGACTTGGATTTAAAGGCGCCACAGCTACTAGGCTATATGGCGTCCATCCCTCCAAGTTTAGTAGCATGTCTTCACAGTCCCGCCCATGCGTAACTAGAATGCAAGCGGCACAGATCGCCGCCTACCAATAGGTGGCTGCCAGAGGACGCCGACTCGGTGTGGCCAAAGTCTGCGGCACGTCTGGCCGACTGGCGACTGATCCTCCGCGCCGGCACCCCATCTTACCAAACGCCGTCAATTCTCATCAGCTCACGGCATGTCGTAAGCAACTCCGTACTCAGAACGGCGTATCGAACTACGGAAACACGGCATTTGGTACGCCGTAATGCAGTGTGGAGATAGCTCAGTTGGGGGAGCGTTAGACCGAAGATCTTGAAAGCAAAACGAAGGCGACCACCTGGATTCCGCCCAGTTTCACGCGCGTCGGCCGCATGGGGGCAGCACACACCTGAGTGCTGTTCACGGGTGCCTGCGGTCGCTGCGGCCAGCCGCAGAGATTAGGCTCCGCCCACCAACCCCCCCCCCCCGAAACCCATGCCGGGAGACGAGAGAAGAGGATGCCGGAAAAGAGAGGATGAAAACCCGGACCCTGAGGAAGAGACAGAGAATGGTAAAGAGTATTGGACGACGAGAGAGAGAGAGAACGAGACCGGACAGAGAGGAGAGAAGAAGGAGAAAGAAGAGAAGAGTAGGAGACAGGGAGGAAGGAGGAAGACAGGAAGAAAGAAGAAAGAGAGATGAGGGAAGCCGGTCAGCCGTGCGGACAACACCAAGACCGCACCGACAGTCGTGAACCACGCGGTCGAACGAGCAAATGTAACGGGAGCGGGAACAGACACGAGCCTAGTCAGCAGTGGGGCAACAACACGGGCCCGGTTCAGAGGGCTCCTGCTAGGGCAACACGGGACCAGTTCAGAAGGCTCATGCTAGGGCTACACGGGACCAGTTCAGAAGGCTCCTGCTAGGGCAACACGGGACCAGTTCAGAGGGCTCCTGCTGGGGCAACACGGGCCCAGTTCAGAAGGCTCCTGCTAGGGCTACACGGGACCAGTTCAGGGGGCTCCTGCTAGGGCTACACGGGCCCAGTTCAGGGAGCTCCTGCTAGGGCAACACGGGACCAGTTCAGAAGGTACTGCTGGGCGTACACACGGGAACCGAGTTCAGAAGGCGGAACCGTGCTGAAGGGCTAACAGCGGCCCAGTTCAGTGGTGCTCCTGGCTTGAGGGGCAACACGGGCCCAGTTCAAGGCTCCAGCTGGGGCAACACGGCCCAGTTCAGAAGGCTCCTGCTGGGGCTACACGGGCTCAGTTCAGAGAGGCTCCTAGCTAGGGCAACACGGGCCCAGTCAGGGGCTCCTGCATGAGCAAACACGGGACCAGTTCAGAAGGCTACGCTGGGGCTGAAGCGCGGGCCTCAGTTCAAATGCTCCTGCTGGGGGCTACACGGGCGTCAGTGCAGAGGGCTCATGCTGGGAGGCAACACGGGCCCAGTCAGAGGGCCTGCCTAAGGCAACACTGGAACCTTCAGAGGGCTCCCTGCTGGGCTTACACGGGCTCAGTTCAAGGGCTCCTGCTGGGGCAACACGGGCCCGTTCAGATGTGCTCTGCTAGGGCCAAACAGCGGGCCCAGTTCGAGAGGGCTGCCTCATGTGGCAACACGGGACCAGTTCAAAAAAGAGGGCTCCTGCTGGGGGCAACCGGGACCAGCTTCAGAGGGTCTTCCTGCTGGGCAAACACGGGCCCAGTTCAGAGGGCTCATGCTAGGGCAACACGGGCCCAGTTCAGAGGGCTCCTGCTGGGGCAACACGGGACCAGTTCAGAGGGCTCCTGCTGGGGCAACACGGGACCAGTTCAGAGGGCTCCTGCTGGGGCCCTCTATGACAGCTAGTTATCGGTGTCATCAGTGGCCGCCCATAAGGGTTCAGGACGGCTCTATGTCTGCCCACCAGACACCCAAGTGAAGTGTGGAGCTGAGCAGATGTGACGGGCCGGGTCGGCCGGCCTCTCACCCCGGCCGGCAGTGGACCAGTCTCGCCTTTCAGCCTTCCGCCCTCACCCCGCCGCCACCCCAGCTCCGACCTATGAACTGACAGCGGGCCACCTCTCCCCTGCCGCCCCTCTCATCTCAATCGCATGGACTGCCTCCTCTATGGACCAAACTATGGACTGAGCGAGACCACCGCATTATAAACAGAATTGTCTCCGTTCTCGGCCACACACGGTGGATATACCATGTGCATGTGTGGATATGTACTGCTGAGTATTGGCCTGGGATAAATTACGCCGTTTTCGGGAAGAGGCGCAGCCAGCGACGTAGGAACGTCACGAGAAGTTGGGGGGGGGGGGCAGTTAAATTTTGATCTCGTCTTAGAAAACCCAAACCACCTACGGAAGATGTATTTGCAGCTTTGGGCTCTCCTCGTCTGAGCAAACCGTTTGCCATCAAAAACCTTTCTCTTCTCATCTAACAAAATACATATTTTAGCAACCAATTGGCCGTTAAAGGGAATGTTTTACTTCTCTTAAAGTTGTCCAATGTACGCCGCTTGTGGTGCAAAATATGAAGTAATTGCTGCCGAACACGATTCTTGACATTTTTTTTCTCACAAACATGTGCTCAATTCATGAAAAAAACTTTAGTTTTAGTATTTGGGCTGAGACGTCATATGAAGGGAATTTTTTTGGAAATGAAAAAACTTCACGCTGCAATATGTATGACTAGTGTTATGGCTAATGTATAGCCAAATGTAAAACCAAGTCTACTTTTCATCAACATTCGATAAAAGGGATTGAACGACATCGCTCTTAACCCTAATAGTGCATGTCCGGCTACCCCTATTAGTGGCAGGGGGGGGGGCATACTCTCGGCACCCCGGAGATTCTCGAATTCTTACCCGTCCGATTTTCAAAATACAAACGGTGGTCGATTCACCTTAACATGATCTACCATTTATAAAAAACGAATGTTATACATCTTAAATTAGGGGGCAATGGGGGGCCAAAAGTACAAAAATTAGAGGTATTTTTGATCCAACATAGCTGCCATGTTTATCACCGATTTTTAATTTTCAATCAACATTGATCGATATGATATTGAGTAGGAAATTGATGTGATTTGGACGATTGTAAAAAATTAAAAAATCATAGGCGTGTGCAGGTTCACTAAATGGGGGGCGAAGGTAAAAGCGTAATTCAAACGTTTTATTTGATGCTTTTTCTGAATAAATGCAATTAGTTCTTATTTGTTCATCATATAAAATAGTTATAAAGCATATTTTTGTACCATAGATTGGTGCCAAGAGTAACGAAAAAGGGAGGCCAAATATACCAAATGTGATCAGCAGTCATGCTTCTACCACGATATAAATCAGATATGGTCATAGAGCAGTTCCATTTTCAATGCTGTAAATCATTCAAAGCGTATCCAGGATTCCCATTTGGGGAGGGTGCAAAACCTTTTGTGATAAAAAATAAATGCCGCTATTATAACCACTAAACTAGTCAACATTACTAGTTTGCTTGCCAATTTTCAATTCACATTAAGTTGCCAGCTTTTTACCCTACCTGGGCTCGCCTATTCCCTTCAAATGTTTCAAAAGGACCCCCTGGTGCTTTTTTCATCGAAAAACTGTAGTATGTAGTTTTTTGTAGGCATTGCATCAAAGCTTCCTGCAATTAATATTGACCCATCTTTTTCGATTCCTTGACGCGCCCTGCAATAAAATGTATTTTTTTCCTCTCCTGGACTCATTACGTCCAGTAATCATTCTCCAACTATCTGTTGATGCACCACGTAATCGCAGGTATATCGTTTCATCACTATGCAAGGTTTTTTTTCTGGGCCTGGACACGCCCTGAAACTCAAACGTAAAAAAATTATGCCAAAATTATGAGGAGAACTATCTCAGCATCTTCTAAGCTATAATCGCAATTTATATTGCCTGATTGCTGTCAGCTAGGCGTTTCATACTTTGGGATCCCCCCTTTTCAAGTACCTGAAACCGCCTCTGCCGTAAAAAATACAATATTATCATGAACATCAACTAATTTGAACTATTTGAATACACCGTTTAAAGGCTATGCAACTTTCTTCATACTTGAGGGCAGTTAGGAAGTATCCTGAAGCCGCATTCCGTATTATCGCCAATTGTTTCGCCGAAAAAATCCTCCCCAAAACTGGGCCCTGGAATCGCCTCTGTTCAAGTCAGAACTCCAAAATTTGACTCCAGATTTAAAACTCAATTTTAGAGATAAGTCCGAAAGTTTCATTAAGCCTACTCGTTAGCCGTTTCAGGAGATATCTTAAAGAAAAATCATGAGGGGAGTGGGCAATATTTGCCCCCCCCCCCTCGCCACTAATTAGGGTTTAAGGCTACCCTAATACACTAGGCCTTATTTTTTGCAGATGTCAAACCAAACTCAAATTTACTTCTCATTGGACCTCTGTGGGTGTTTTAACTTCTACAATACTTAATTTCAATGGAATTCCAACAATTGGCCATCTCAACTCAAATCTTATGTTAATGTGAAACATTCCCTTTAAAGGAATAGTTCACCTTGAAAAAAAATGGGAAAAAAAGCTTCGAAATGAGACAAGCAAGAATTAAGTATCATATTACTAGTAAGTCAAAGAACCTATATTTACGGGAACACGCACACTCACACATGTCAATTAATGGTGATAATTTCATATTTTTTTGCCTCAAGAGTAATTGCGGAAAATCATCTGGCTGAGAAGCACGCAACGTCATGGATTTAGTGAGAGATCGTGTCGTATACATGGTGGTACTTGTCAAAGTACTTGTTGAAGATGCAGGAAAATACAACGCTTTGAAAACCATCACAGTACTTGTTAAAGTAGGTATTCATCACTATTATATATTCACTATGAAAGTGTTAGTGATCCGCCACCGTCAATTCATCTGTCCGTGCGGCCTGGGGCGTCCGTACTGAATTATGTGTACAGGTCATGCCGGTCTACACGTCACTGGCGTACGGTCTTCGCCAGGTCGCTCCTATCACTCAGCGGGCGGCTGCGCCGCGGGCGGCCAAATCAAACAGCGGCACGCGCTACTGGTACGATGAGTGGGAACAGATCAACAATTTGTACGCGAGCCTGGAACGTTCAGGCCACGCTGAACGCTTACGATACGCTACAGAACGTTGTTTATAAAATGTTTTATAGAAGATTTAAACTCCAAATCACTATGCATAGGCTATTACCTAACAAGTTCATTCTTGCAATAAAAAGAATGAGGTACTTGAAGCAGTAGGTTTTTGTCCAGCACTTACACTTTCCCCAAGTCTTACGTCATCTGTGCGTCATAATCATACGTCAACTCAGCCAAAACAGCCCAATCAGGCGAATGGGAGTAACGGTAAACCGGCCGGACTTTTAGGATGAATATTTAAATAATTAGAGCGTTTCTTGGAAAATGTTGAAAGCGTCACAAGTCATTTTCGAGCGATGCGCCACAACTTGGCTATCTCAACTCAAAACCCTATGTTAAAGGTGAACTATTCCCTTTAAGTGAGAGGACTGAATGTTCTTTCACTAGTTATCAATGAACATGATAGACGTAAGGCGTTCGTATGATCGACAAATGAGGTCATAATCTCATTGATGACATGCCTTTGAGCAATGCTACGCGCAATAGCTAGCAGCGGCACTGCTAAGTGCAAACAGTGTAAGCCCACATAAGGCAAACTATGAGCTGCTTCACGGGCTGTTGAAGCCGTCTCATCGTTTGTCACCGTACGCTGCCGATTCAGAACTGTCTGCCTCTCGCTGCAGCCACCCAGGCCGCCCGTTTCCTCCCTGGCAGCAGCCCGTGTCAGATTCGCCACCCACACGGCTCCGGTACCAGCCCCGCAACAGTGGTTTCCCTCAAAACGTGTGTACTCTCGAGTCAAACAGGCCTGAGCTGCGTGCTCGACTTTGGCCAGTCAGCGAGGTCTCGGAGGGGCCGGCGGGCCGCTGGCCATTGAACCCACAGCGCGTGAGGTCCATCAGCCAAACAGACTGCTCGACCTACAGAGGTCCACGCACCACTCGGCGTCGGGCGCCCGGCGGCAGGGGCAGGGGCAGCCGGTCGGCAAGGGGGACGTCCAGCCCGCGTGACCAGAGGAGCCCAGAGGAGGCCGCCCCGCGATACGGCACGGTGGCCTGGTGTGACCCCACCTCGCGCAGCCTGGCGCCTAGCGTTACACCTGACACGCGGCTACTGACTGGCAGGCGAAAAACGGACGGAAATCTGCGGCTGTCGAACGGAAGTCTGACGGGAGAAGGCGGGGCTGCGTGCCGGTGAGGCTGGCGGTGTCGCGGGGTCTGGCAGGGCTAGGCAGGGCTGGCGGTCGGCCTGTGTCGACCAATGAGGTCCCGGCCAGGCGCCGGCGACCGTCACCGGAGACGGCCGCCGGCCGTCCATCGCTTCCCCCCCCCCTCCCCCGCCGACGTCCGGTGACTGAGCGCCGTCAAGTCGGTACGACAGGCTCGTATGTAGGTCGTGAAGTCAGCAGCGACCAGCATTGCACTCCGATCAGCCTCAGCACCGACCGAGCAGGGCCGAACGCACGGGGGGGGGGGGCGAGTGGCAAGCCAGCGATCCGGGCAGGCAAGGAGTTGCACCCAGCTAGCAGGCCCGACCACAAACCCAAGGCTGAGTTATGGTCAGCGTTAGCGGGACGGAACGTCTGCCACGTCAGCGGAAAAACCGTCCCGCAAACATCCACTTCCGCTCGATTTACACCCGCCCTCCCCACCGCCACCTCCCCATCCATAGGCAAACAGAAACCACCCCACCCAAGCCACCCCGCTGTCCAACACTCCCTCTCAGGCACCTATCACTGCCAGCGCCGCCTAGCCTCGCTCGCCAGGAGACGGAATACCCCCAGGAACAGCCGCCAGCCTTTCTGTGACGAACCACATCTGTCACCAGCCGGAGCAAACCCCCGATCAGCATCGGCCTGCCGTCTGACGTACCTGCAGTGGCCTGAGGCGGCGTCACAGCACTGTTACACACCCTCTGTCGGAACGACGGCCGGGTCAGTGGGAGTGTGGCGCGGCGGCGACACATCCGACGCAGCGGGCCGCCGACAGCTGACTACGGCGCGCCAGCTGATATCACGTCACACGACGGACGGCTGGGTACGAGCAGCCCCTCCCCGCCCAGTGCGACTCACGATAGATAGACGGCGGTTAGCAGCGGCGGCGGCAGCGGGCCGGGGTCACGAGACGAGACGAGACGAGCTGAGGAGTCACCGCACAGACCAGGCCACAATCCGACCCTCCCCCGTCGACGTCAGCGATTTTGCCAGCGGTGGCGTCAGTCGGCATCGGGGCGGCGCCGGCTGCCGACGTGACGTGACCTGCCACCTAGCGGCCGCGTGGAGAAGCTGTGCCGGCAGTCGGCCCCCGGCCACGCCTCCGCGGTGGGTGCTGGCCGTCACGGGACGGGCGCCGGACCGGACCAGGGGACCAGGCACGATGGGACAGTGGGACGTCGGTGGTCCTGCAGGTGCGGCAGCGGCACGGCCCGGGTCGGCCGCGATCAATATCCGCACCGGTCACAACGCAGGATTCACCAGCCGGCACAGCCAGCCTGGGCAACCCTGTGTTATGCCCGGCAGTTATGTAACGATAGAGACGCCAACCTACGACGGGACGCTCCTCGAAAACAGTCATCACCGCGCTTTACGAACAGCCAGCGACACATCAGCTTGTCCTCAGCTCTCCTGCCGGGGATCCGACGGAACCAGTCGGGTCCGAGATAAGTGGGAACGGTATCCCAGCGAGAGACATACTACGGCTGAATCGAATCAAATCAAAGAGCACGGCCGATCAGATTCCAATCAGCTAAAAGAGAGCGCCTATTCGTTCGCAACAACAGGTGTCAGTGGAAAGAACAGCTATTGATAGAGGATCAAAGTAGCTAGCGTGTCACGCGAGATGCACGTTAAAGGGAATAGTTCACCTTTAACATGGTGTTTTGAACTGAGATAGCAGGATTGTAGAGCAGCCTATTAAGATGATCCGACGTAAACAGAGCGCCTATTCGTTCGCAACAACAGGTCCAGTGGCTAGAAGAGCTAATGGAAGAGGATCAAAGTAGCTAGTGTGTCACGCGAGATGCACGTTAAAGGGGATAGTTCACCTTTAACATGGTGTTTTGAACTGAGATAGCAGGATAGAAGAGCAGCCTATTAAGATGATCATACGTAAATACCCTCATGCGATACGGTCGAAAAATGGCTCCCAGTGAAATAATTTCCTCGCTACGCTAAGTAATTTCGACACAGGACCTACTTTAACCCGGCATACCTTCCATTGGCTGGGCGGCGTTTTTCGCCAGTCTAACTCTGAACTAATGGTCCGATTTGGACGCGACATGTGGCGATCGAAAGGTCTCAACGAGCTGAATCTTACGAATGTTTAACATTCTATTTTCAAGCTCATTACTCATAGGTCAAGCCAAGGTCAGGTCAGAGTTCAAAATCGAGGTATATTAGGTTCGTATTTGTATTTGAGAGTAAGTTACCTTGGTTTTAAATCGTGAGTTCAGTGCAGACTTGTCTCTAGTAACGCGTCCTATTTTGCACATTTTATGTTACAAGTCAGCCGTTATTTTATGCAATCGCTTCCATATCCAAGTTACCATTTGCATGGCGTCATATTTGTAATAGGGTTTTTCGAAAACCGTGAAGGTGAAACCAGAAACTTAATTATTTTTCCACGGATATCCATCTATCGTTCAAACAAATGTGATATTCGTTTTTTTCGGCTCAAAATACCCCTTGGCCCTTCCAAAAGAATTGCAAGATGATCGTAAAGTATTCCCTCCAAGTGACCGAACAGTCAACCCCTCTCTCCCTGACGTCGTTGAGGACACCTCTATCCAGAGTCCAGACGCCTGAACTCTATTCCCTGCGGGCGGCCAGAATTACGTTAACCAGCGGGGGGCAGATTCTGCCCCCGCAGAGATCTCGAGAACCGCTCGGCCGATTTCGAAGAAACAAACACCATTCGATTCGTCGTGACACCCGAATTTGATTCTTTGTTCAAAAATGGGGGGCCAGGGGCAAAAACTACGACTTTTTGTGTTTTTTGAAAGGTCATTGCGGCCATGTGATTCGACCGATTTTCATGCTCGAAACGTTTTTAAGCTTCCAATGTAATGGTCTTTAATATATAATAGGGACAAGTACCAAAATGAAAAATAAAATGCGTACCCAGGGATGTAAAATGGGGGGGGGGATTTTCTGATAATACATATGTGCTGTTCGTGATTGTTTGGGACGATAGTAACGTCACATGTGGGCTTTGTTGCTGTAATTTGTTGAATATACCTAATATATTGCGCATAGACGGATTCAGATGAACAAAGTGGGGGGCATCATGTGCGGAACACCTTTTATCATCTTACTAATTTGAAGTTGGGCCTGATTTGACGGATGATATTGCCTTCCATTTTATGTACCTGAATGCACCTCTGCCCCGAAATATTTTTGGTCCAAGTATGTATGATGTATATAGCAGTGGCATAGTTTCTGACGCTTTTATTCCATCGCAAACTACGAAGGAAGTATGCGCCGCACAAACACATTCGAAACGACCTCCCCAAAACATGAGCCTGGAGCCGCCTCTGCTGGACCGATTTTTCCAAAATTTTAACACAACACGCGTCATTTAATTTTAGGAAAAGTGAAAAAGATTCCAGACGCTAGGCGTAACGGTTTAGAAGCGGCAGGCGAAAAACTACCGGGGACAGAATCTGCCCCAGCAGGGACTAGGGTTAATTGACACTTAAATGTAAATTTTGATTATATTACAGAGCAATCGCATCTGATGAACACTTAAGTCCGTTTTCCGAAATTCGCGCCCAGTCGCCCAATATTATCGTTCAAAGTTATATTTGCTTCCAGGCAATGACCTTGGCAAGTCCGCTCACCACTGCGTACCGAAATCAATTAATTGCAGCGTTGTGCAGCAATCGTAAATAATGATATTGTTTGTTTAAGCCTTCTGTGGAAGTTCGTAATGTCTTATCATGCCTGATTTCAGCACGATAAATGGCTTGAAGTATAAATTCCGAAGAGATTAAGATTCATTCCAAGGGATTTTGACTTCCCACCATTGATGAAGTTTTTCTGACAAGTTTTTGCTGATGATTCCGATTCCGGAGACACCAAATGCCAAAGAGTCAGCACGGAGAAGGGATATACAGGAGGTGCCACTCCGCCGCTTTTGATGACCACATGGCTTTTATAGAAGCCAGAAAGGAAAAGACGCGGCGATAAGCTAGATGCTAGATGCTATTTGACCAGCTAAAGGCTATTTAAAATATCATATATTTATATTTAAATCAACACAAAAAAGAGCCAACATCACATTTCAACGTATGTATGAATGGGTCTCATACGGTCCCGGGCTGGAGCGGGCGGCCGAGCGACCTTCCCTTTCTGAAATAAATCGGCCGGGCGAATATGGCAGCACTGCGTGGTCGCCGACAGCAAAGGGAAAGCCAGCGAGTGGCGACTCCTGTATATCTCTTCTCCGTGGAGTCAGTGCGTTTGTTTCACACGTTTCCGTGGCAACAACTGAAGTGCACCAGATGAGCCAGATTCGTTTCATGCAGTTAACAGGAACCACAATGTATACCTAAGTGCATTGCCGCCTCATCCAACTGCAATAGCGTCAGCTGACGGTTGGTCAGTTGCAGTTACAAATGCTTCCATACATGTAGTGGTGAGTATAAATCGTAGACAGTTTTTAGATTCTTATAACAACTGATATATTTTTGCGCTGCCTGGGTAAAACTTTGATGGCGATCACAAATATTAAGTGGTCCTTAGGACTTGTTTAAACCGGTTTTTGTGATATCATCCGAAAGTGACAGAGTCCCTCCCTGTAATGGCTCCGTTGTAAGATCTCGCCCGATTAATGGTCATTTACGAAATCGCAGCATCATGAAACTCTTGCATTTTCATTTTTGTGGGACCATGGAGATCCTGGATTCTATGAAACATTACTCGCTAGGTCGTACACATTCTGGATCTTCGGAGCTCTTTTCCGTGGATTCTTACTGGATCCTGGAGCTTTAAAACGCAACTTTCGTCGGATCCTCTGACTAGATTGGGACATTGGCGGCAAAGACGATAGTGTACATTGAGGGCGAGTGAAGGTGACGGAGAACAAACAAGGGTTTTCGGCTGAACCGGCCGGAGGGAGGGTGAGTCCGGAGTTGTTTAGGCGCAGTCGAAGAGGTGACCGCCGCGCGGCGAACACAGCGGACACTACGGTCGAGAGAGGGATTTTTTGTTTCTTGTATCCACGCACTGGGTGATGGAGCGGTACAGTGCGACGTAAGCTTGTCCGCGAGAGCAGCATTTGAAGGGTGGCTATTTTTCCGGTAAGACAGTGTCGGGGCCCAAATGGCAGTTACTGCCGATGCTCTGGCTTTTTTGGTGACATGCCCGGAGAACAATATCCAATACGCCAGGATTGACTGCTCTCGACATATTCCAGTCCTATGCTGGTATTGTGCCCTAATGGCCAGATTATTTATGTTGTCCTCTTACCGATGTTTGCTAGGTGCCATCGGAGGCTGCCTGGACGGACCTGCTAGTGATCTACACATTGTGGGTTTGTCAGGACTGGATTGCTACGGTTGCCCTAGGGGGCTAACTGGACGGGACTGGCGATATGCCCTCGGGGGGGGGGACTGTTCGGGACTGCCACGGGGCATTCGGGGGCTGCTTGGACTGGATTACTTTTGCTAATGAGCCCTTGGGGGAGGACTGGACTGGCTTGCGACTGGTGCCCTCGGGGGGTTGCTGCTGGGACTAGATTGCTATTGCTAATGAGCCCTCGGGGGAAGGACTGGACTGGCGTACGACTGTGCCCTCTGGGGCTGCTTGGACTGGGTTGCTATTGCTAATGAGCCCTCAGGGGAGGACTGGACTGGCTTGCGACTGTGCCCTCGGGGGCTGCTTGGACTGGATGGCTATTGCTAATGAGCCCTCGGGCAGAGGACTGGGGCACTGTTTAACGACTGTGCTCCCAGGGGCTTGCTTGGGACTGAATTGCTTATCTGCTAATAATCCCTCGGGGGGTAGGACTGGCTTTGGCGACTGTGGCCCTTGGGCTTGCTTGGGACTTGAATTTATACTGCTTTGAGCACCCGAAAGGAGGACTTGGACTGGCTTGCGACTGTGCCCTCGGGGCTCTTGGACTGGCGATTGCTATTGCTAATGGCCCCTCGGGGGGAGGACTGGACTGGCTTGCGGTATGATGGATGCCCTCGGGGGCTGACAGCACCGCCCTGACTGATGCCTCGGGGGCTGATGGCTCTGTCCTTGGCTTGATTGCCCGCGGAGGGCTGGCGGCGCTGTATTATTCATGCATGGTCTGGGTGCCCGAGACTGCTGATCTCGCCGGGGTTAGCTCCCTTTTTTAGACGTTCACGGCCATCGTCTCGGTTTCCCCTTGTCATGACTGCCAAGACTTGTTTGACAATTGAGACAGGCAGTCGCGCCGCATGGACATGGGCGGCGTAGCCGCGGCGGTGGGCTGGGGAGGGCACCGCGTGTTGTTTGGACATCCCAGGCGGGCCGGCCAGATTCGGGGTTGGGGCCGACTAGTGACCTACACTGGCCTGCTGATATTGCTCTTCGGGGGCTAACCGGGCACTGGCCCTGCTGATAGGTCCCTTCGGGTCTAACTTGCCCTGGGCTGACGGTTCGCGCACTTGGGACTCCGTTTGGCGGGTTTGGCGGTTTCCTGGGAAGGAAATACTGGCGGAGGGGACCGACCAGCCATCAGCCAACATGGGAAGAATGTAAGGATCACTGTGAGTGTGCAGGATGGCAGCACGACGACACTCAAATTGCGACATTGGTCCGGCAAAGACGATAGTGTACATTGAGGGCGAGTGAAGGTGACGGAGAACAAACAAAGGGTCGGCGGACCGGCCGAGGGAGGGGAGGTCCGGATTGTTTAGGCGGCAGTTCGAAGAGGTGACGCCGCCGCGGAACCACAGCGTGACACTACGGTGGAGAGAGGGATTTTTTTTACCGTTGCGAACCCGAACCGGTTTTTCCTGGGAAGGAAATGACTGGCGGGGGACCGACCAGCCATCAGCCACTCTCCACATGCCTGCCGCGTTCGCGTCAAGAGAACAACAGAGCCATAACGGCGGCAACAACCAGCAGGCCCTGGGCAGAGCTGAACGTCGACGGAAAGTTGTTACATAACAACGAAAACTGAGTTCGTCCTATGAGAAGAGCGAATATTGGACTATCTCAAACATTTGAGGATCGCTGGTTCGATGGTGCAGAGTCAAAGCGCACTGAGCTTATCCAAAGCTATCGCATCCGCCGTCAGAAAATGTCGTTCGGTAAATAATCTCATGCGTTGCAGTTGGATATATTTAGTTATCGCGGTTGCTGGTAATTTTTTACACTTTCGAACTAGTGTCACAAAAACAGCACACACAACAGTCATGTTTACCGAAAGCTTCCGAAGACCGAAGACCGAAGGCTTCACTCCTCCCACCCACGCCGTTCTATCTCCACCTCACCTCCACAGCCCACCGACCTGGCCACATTTCCTGGCACGTACTGCGCGACAAAAACTGGGACGGCGAACTGTCCACCGGGCCCCGGTCACCTTGGCTGGCGACCGGCGGCCCATCGCCACAGCTGCCGGCGGCAGGGGCGACCCGCAGCAGGAAACGCACCTGGTACAGCACCGTGCAGCGCTCATGTGATATCAGCATCAGCTACGCTGTTGCGCCGCATTGTAAAAAGACGCCTTCTGTCAGCGGAGCTTGACCAAAAAGAAAGGAATCTGTTCCTCGCGTGTATCATAGCTTAGTTCAGTGATCATAGCCCTGTGTGGGGTGAACGAACTTCACTCACTGTTGCTTTCATCAAACGTATGCATACGCACATCGCGAATCGATCACCAATACGCGAGCGACTGCGTATATGTCCGCCAGGCAGAGCCAGTCAACGCGGGGACTGAGCGCGCCAGCACTGCCAGACACGGGTGACAGCAGTAGCCTAGCAGCAACAGCAGCGGGGACGGTGAGACGGCCGTGTCCGATCACCTGCCCCCGTCGCTAATGAAATCAATAACACGCGGCGACCAAATGCCGAGCACAGAGCCCCGCCGCGCCGCCAACGGAGGAACATAGCACGGACACATACGGACAGAGACGGACAGAGACGGACAGAGACGGACAGAGACGGACAGAGACGGACAGAGACGGACACAGACGACACAGGACGGATACAGACGGAGACATACGGACCAGACGGACACAGACGGGACAGAGGCGGACACAGACCGGATACAGCACGGATACAGGACGGATACAGGACGGATACAGACGGACACGCACGGACACAGACGGACACAGACGAACCACAGACGGAACACAAGGACGGACAGAGGCAGATAGACGGACACAGACGGACACAGACGGACACAGACGGACACAGACGGACACATACAGATACAGACGAAGGAACACAGAGGAACACACCTGCAGCCGCGCCTCCGACATACAAACACGTCGGTAATTACCGACCCAACACAGAGTCTACGGTGCAAAAACACCGACACCGTATACATCCGCCGCGCGGGAGTCGCTCTCAGTGCAGCCTAACAAGGAAATTAGCACGGCGCCGGCCGCTGTGCAGATTGTAAACAGGCCCTGATGATCAGCGATTTAATCACTCTCCGACGTCCGGCGTTCGTCCCCGCCGCGTCGTGCCGCGCCGTCCAGCGGCGTCCAGCGCCGTCCAGCGGCCATCCAGCGGGGTCCAGTGGGGTCCAGCGCCGTCCAGCGGCGTCCAGCGGCGTCCAGCGGCGTCCAGCGGGGTCCAGCGGGGTCCAGCGGGGTCCAGCGGGATCCAGCGGCGTCCAGCGGCGTCCAGCGGCGTCCAGCGGCGTCCAGCGGTGTCCAGCGGTGTCCAGCGGCGTCCAGCGGCGTCCAGCGGCGTCCAGCGGCGTCCAGCGGCGTCCAGCGGCGTCCAGCGGCGTCCAGCGGCGTCCAGCGGCGTCCAGCGACGTCCAGCGGCGTCCAGCGGCGTCCAGCGGCGACGGCAGGACATCCATTTTCCGCCGGGCTACAGATCGCATCGCTGGCAAAAATGTGCGACACGAAACCGCCACCGCTCTGGTCTCGTCAGAAAACGGCCGCCAGTTCCCGGCATGTGCGGCGCACTCGTCACCGTGGCATATGCGGCGCACTCGTCACCGTCGATGGGGACGATCCATCGACCCAACCCCGGCAGCCGGCGCTGTCCTGGCCGTCATACAGCTCGGCATAACAACTGTCCGAACGCGCTGTTGATCCTGCTTCGCAGAAGCATAGGAGGGCGATTACCGATGGCAGCCGGCAGGCCAAGACTAGATCGAGCTTCATTGCAGAGTAGTGCGACGGATAAGCGAGCTTCAGGTAGCAGGCTGAGGTTGGCGCTAATGCCTATAGCGAGATTACTTAGGAGTGGTTTTCGGGAGAAAGCAAGGCGCGGGCAAAGTATACCTAGGGCGTGTATGACGGTCGATTGACGATTCCGGCGGGGATTTCAGGAAATCGGTAGAAAATGTTTTCTACTTATTCCCGAAGCAAACAGGAATATCAATGTATAAGAACATTGCCGAACTGCGGTAGAGTAGATGCCCGCCGGGGATTCCAGGGATTCCCGCCGGGAATGTGCACGGTCAGAACACGGCCCTAATTGGACGGTCAGCTTTCCATTACATGGCTTCACTGTGGTCAATTCCTGTCAAGCCAATAGAGATCACAAAGCCACAATGGCATGAAGGAAGCCTGGAGGAGGGAAAGTAAAGACAAACAAAACACCATGCATCTTTAAAATTGCATGATAAATCGAGCGCCGAATCGGAACTACCAGAAAACGATGAAATTGCAAACTCCAAATTGCAAACTCCTTTTACATGTTTTTACTATGCCGAGGAAGACAAACATGATAAAAGTTAATAAAAGTTACACAAACTTACGACATATTTTGTGGGAGCGTTACAATTTCCTTCCTCGACAAAATTGTTACGCTGTACTAATAACCTGCACTAATAACCTGTAATCTATATAACCAGTGGCCTATTTATAAATCCACCGAGGGGGAACAAGTCCTCAAGGGGCGCCAAACCCCCACATGAGAGCGCCGTCAGCGAAAGGTGTTGTTGAGCGGGGGGAGGTAGGCTCCGACACATTTCTGAGAGCGCCCTCCTGGCTACCAAATGCAAACCAAATGAAACTTAACCCAACAAAAACGCAGCTTCTTGTGCTGGATACAAAGCCAATGCTGAAAAACATGCCTGAAATATCGGCAACTATTGGAACATCAATTGTCACAGAAACCAAAACAGTTAAAAACTTTTGACAGGCACTTGACTTTCGAGCCGCACATTGACCAGTTAGTCACCAGGTGTACGGGAACATTGCTCGCTCTCACGCCCGCCCGCCATGTAGTCCCGCAGTGCACATTGCTACAGATCGTCGATAGTCTGGTGATGTCATCGATCCGATTTTGCCTGCCTATTTATGGAACATGTGGGGTTACATAGTTGCACCGTGTGCAGAAGCTAGTGAGCTTTGTACCCGCGTCATCACTGGGAAAATATAATATGACAGAATATAGAGTGAAGCAAAGCGCCTGGGTATCTTGACAGCTCGCAGTTTGTTCGAGTACCAGTTTGTTCGAGTACCACCAATTAACGTTAACGAAAATTATCTTGAATTTTGGAGAACCAGAAGTCCTGCGACATATGTTCGAACGCGTACAGCACGAGTAACAAACCAGGCAGATCGGGCAGCTGCGATTGCCAAGAGTGAGGAGTGAGGCGGGGAAACGCAGACCTGTCTATGGAGGTGCCAAGTTGTACAACAATATGCCTGCAGCAATGCAGGACACCATCCGCATATCACGTTTTAAGGCCGATCTTATTCATATGCTTGGAACGAACCGCGAATGACCTATCATGTGCTCGGAATGAATTGTGCTAGAGTGTGTTTGTGTGTGTGTGATTTTGCGTGTACTGTGCCCACTGCCCCTACTCTTATGTTGACGTGGCAGCCTGAAAAGCCTTGCTTCCGCGAGGATGGAGCCGAAATACACGAATACGAATACCACATACCTCCAATACGATGCACCTCTGAAGATGCACCTCTGAAGGCGCCATCCCATGTAGCTCTAAAGATGACGATCATACGACGAAGAAATCGCAACACCAGCAAAGGGCGCCCTCCGATATACATATCAAGGTGCCCTCCCACATACCTTCAAAGGCACCTTCCGATACACTTCTGAATGAACCCTCCCATAAGCCTCCGAAGGCGCCCTCCGATACAACTCTGAAGGCGCCCTTCCAAATAGCTCCAGAGGCGCCCTCTGTGAGATAAAGGCGCCCCTCCCCCCCAACCTCACAATCAGCGAAGGACGCCTTTGGAGGTGTATAGAGAGGGCGCCCTCGGCCTCAGAGATATGCATCTGAGGGTGTTTTTAGACTAGCCTCCGATATTTTTTAGCAGTGTAGCGTTAGCAAGTTAACTTTTTAGTTAGCGGATTAACGGTTAGCGAAGCTAACTTCTCAGTTAGCTGTGCCCACCACTGCCCATTAGCATTACAAATATGCCAATGCCTAGCAGTTTGAAGGGGCCACTAGTGAGCCAAGCCCGTGGACCAAATAATTATAAACGGGTGGCCTGAGTCCTGAACTGGACAACGACACAAAGCTTTCGGGGATTCCTTTCAATAGCAAAAGCTAAGGGTTTACTATTGCACGTCTCATTTCATACACAGACACAAGTGTTTGTGCACTGTTCAGCCTTTATCAGCCAGCCATTCGCTGTACCTTCAAAACACATCCCCGAGGCAGTCACCTAATACAGTACAGATCTCGGGTCCACTTTCAAAACCTCCGATGCGATCACAAGTAAGCAGCAGCAAAAGCTTGTCAAGGAATTAACCGGGTCCATTCGAATCCAAAGATTCACATTTTAAACAAACAATGTTGACTCATTTTGGCTTGTTTGAGACTCTGGTGGATCCAGGGGGATAAGGGAAAAATGCCCCGCGCTTTCCTGCATTGGCTGTAAGAAGTGGTAATTAGGAAAAACTCATCCCCCGGTCAACCACGCTTTCGTGCTTAAGACCCCCCAGTCAACAACCTTTATCTGATGAAACGGAGCGAAATTCGCCCTCCACTAACCTCGGACCGTAGATCCGCCAGCGGTTTGAGACCCCAAGCCGAGTGCGACAATGAGTGTGACAATGAGTGTGACAATAGTGTGACAATGAGTGTGACAATGAGTGTGACAATGAGCAGCTGAGGCTGACAAAGTGACGTGACCGTGACAGACGAAACGCTGCGGTGAAATACTGTGCGTGCAACAGTGGCGGATCCAGAAAATCTTCAAGGAGGGGGCCATCAATTGCAGTGGTGCCCCTACCTATATCCAAAATCTGAAAACTCGATGGATTTGGGTCCACTATATTTGAGGTGCCCCTATTTCAGCATTTTTTTTCAAAATGTTAGGACCCCTCAGGTCAGCAGAGTGCCCCCTCTCAGCCATCCAGAGTGCGCCCCTGAGGCGGCTAGAGTGCCCTCTCAGGCGACAAGAGTACCCCTCAGGCGACAAGAGTGCCCCCTTAGGCGGCCAAAGTGCCCCTCAAGCTCGAGGCCCAAGGGGGGGCATGGCCCCATGCCCCCCCCCTCTGGATCCGCCACTGGCGTGCAACACGTGGCCTTGAGGAGCCCATGCTGCATAGCTGGTGGGTCCGCTCTTGACAGCATTCCACCCATTCCATTCCACGGCAGCATTAAACCGCCGTCCAGTATTTTCCCTTCCCGTCACCCGGAGCGGTGGCCCACGCACATCTGCCGAGGAACCGAGCGACTGGCACCGCTCCTCTGCCTACAGTATGATGCCGTGCTACCTCAGAACGTCCCACACAGAGGAGCGCAAGCGAGGGGCCCAACAGGGGGCCGTTGGCACTACGACGCCTGGCAGTGCGACCTCCGCGCGATTGTAAACAAGGCGATAGGGATAGGAGGGCGAGGCAGAACCTGTTCTGTATCCGCCATTGGTATGCTGTTCGTCAGAGCACGCCCGCGCGGCGTCTGCGCTGGGGAGAAGCAATGGCGTCCGGTGATGCAACCTGGGTCGCAGCCAGACCTTCGGCAGGGGGAGGGACACGGCAATCGGCAATCGGATTTGGGCCACTGTATTTTGCAGGGCCCCTAAATAGTCACAAACAGGTACGTCACTGATAACTTGTTAGTTTGTAAGTTGGCCCAATGGGGGATGACGTGCAGCCTCTGCCCCCTCCCTGGCTGCGCCCCTGGCTGCAACTGATGGCGGACTTGGTATCTGGTGATGACTGATGGTGATCATCTGGTGACAGGCCTCCTCTGGCTGAGCAGATTCCTCGGTAAAACGCAGCCATCAATCAGAGTAACCTTGCAGCGGTTCGCAGAACATCCCAGTGCATCATCGCCGCCAGCCCGGCAGCTATGCCGCGCCGCTCTCACCACCGTGCACTCCAGCCTGACCGCCAACCCGGCGTCGGCCCCTCACGCACAGTGTGGGGCTCCCCGGCTCCCCGCTCACGTGGCATGTCCGGCCGCCGCCATTGCAGCGTTGCAGACGGGGGCGGGGCGCCTGCACGGGCCTGCAGCCGTCCTGCAGCCGGCCGCTGCCGCCACCTGCCGCCGCCCCGGCCGTGACGTCACCGGCGCCCCACGTGACTGGCCGGCGATGGCGGCGGCTGGGGACGGGGGGAGTGACGAGGGGCGCGCCGCGCCGCGCCGCTGGCGAAGGGTTGATTGAGGTAGGACTGGCGGCCGGCGCGGCGGAACGGTGGATTTCAGCGCCGCACGCCGCCGTACGGCCGGGGCGACGAGTTGGGGCGGGGCCGGACGTCGCTGACGATGGCGTAGGCAGCGGCGATGGGAGGGGAGGGGATGTGATGAGAGCAGGGGCGCAGCCAGGGGGCAGCCGGGGGAAGTAAGGGGCAATTCTCCCTTAAGGGTCACAGGGGGCCCACCGAGATTCGCCTAGATACCATTAGCTAAATGGCTTTCAAAAAGCCACAGAGGAGCCCTCAAACCAGGGAAGGGGTCACTGGTGCATGCCAATGGTCCTCAGAGACACTGAAGGGCTTTCGAAGCAGACCCAGGGGTCCTCTTGGGCATGTCCAGCCCAGGGGCCAATTGAACCCACCCAGGGCCCCCCAAAATGCCCAGGGGCCTCTCGAGTATGTCCAGGAGCCCGTTGAGCCCACTTAGGGACCCCAGAAATGTCCAGGGGCATCTTGGGCATGTCAAGGGGCCCATTGAGCCCTCCTAGGGGCCATTGAGCCCTCCTAGGTCCTAGGGGCCCAAGAAACTGCCCAGGGGCCTCTCAAGCGTGTCCAAGGGCCCATTGAGCCCATTCAGGGGCAAAGCAAAGCCCAAGAGCCTCTCGAGCATGTTCAGGGGCCTCACAAACATGCCCAGGGGCCATTAGTCTGTGCGGGGGCCTCTCGAGCTTGTCATTGGGTCCATTGAGTCTGTTCGACAAAGCAGCCAGTGCGGTCCCTTGCCAGGTCGTAAGGGCCACTGAACAGACTGGAGGACCCCTGTGCAGGTCAGAGGGTTCCCTGACCAGACCGAAAGGGCCACTGGGTGGGTTAGAAAGACCCCTGAACATACCGAATGAGCCCCTAGTCAGCACGGAGGGGGCCAGGGTAGGTCGGAAGGCCCTCTGAGCATGTCGGCAAGGCGACACATATTTAAGTATACATCACCCACGCCACATCATATCATGTTTTTGGCGGATCCCAGATGAGTCACTTGAACAGGTCGGAAAGGCGTTAAAAGGTCGAAGAGCCCCTAGAGTCTAGACGATCTGAAGGGACCCTGGGCCTTTCAACAGTAAGAATGCAGTTGTCCAGGGAATCAAAATAAGAATTTCGCGCCAATCCGCGGCGCAATTTAATTACAAATCATAGTACATGCGAATTCACAAATCGTGTCATTTCTTGTCGCCTTTATGTGTTATATTGCGACGTTTCTATATGATTTGGAAAATGGTTCGCTTTAGCCTTTTTGTCGCACTTTTAAACGCTCAATAACATTTAAGGCAATAGCATTAGCTCCGCACCGTACGCAATGTGACGCATTGAATAGAATGCATATCCAGGACATAAGTCTCAAAATATGTGCGCAGCTTCGCGGCGCAATCGATTTAATTTAAGGGTTCCAGGTGTTAGGCATGCAAAATATATTCTAAGTTGGTATAGCTGATTTCAAATTGCTGTCGCTGGTTCCAAAGCTGTTGATATGGCAGTTTGCTAACTCCAGCTCCTAAAAGTTTGTATGGCCCATGCCATACCTGTCATGCTACATCCTCCATCCTTGTAACGTACCTTTTCATCCGTTTTGTTTGGCCCTTTCAACGCTTGGGAAGGACCCTTTTAACGATCGGAAAGGGTCCCTTTTAAGGCACCGCTCTCCCCGGACGAAATCCTGGCTACGTGCCTGGTTCAGGGTCCTCTCTGAGGGTCCTGGGGGTCCTGGTCCAATCCAGCTAATCAAAGGCTGAATAAAAAATAAATACAAAGGGTGCCTCACAAATAAAGTGGCCGAAATCCGAAGAGTTTTACATATCAAGGGGTGCTTTTTTAGTGGCACCATGACTGACTTGCCTCCCCCCCATCTGAAGGTCTGGCTGCGCCCCTGGATGAGAGACGCAGTTTCTTATCTATTCTGGCGCAGTCTCTATCTCCTTCTCGATCGACTGACAACGGAATATGTCGAGAGCGGACGAAGCCAGGGACTGTACCCGTCAGCTGACTACCTGCCAACGGAGACAACTGTAGGCCTCTCGAGGAGTAGTCCAGACCCACGGGTCACCAGGAATGGGATGATTGAGCATCGCACTGGGTGCAGAGGACGGGGCAGATCACGACACAGCCCATTTCAGCCTGCATCGCGTATGATAAAACAAAGTTTCCGCGGCACCAACTACAGCCGAATTGGATGGCTGCCCGTCAGCGGGCGGGGCCGTCGGCAGCGACAGTCAACAGTTGGATCGTTACCAGCTGCGGGGCGCGCGGGCGTGTGTCTGTCACGAGTTCCGCCGCCGGCTGGTCCTGTTTTGGGAACATCGACCAGCTGAACGGCGGCGAACGGCGTCCCACGAAAACAGCTCTTCATATGTGAGATCTAGCCTCACAATCGTGATTTGACCGATTCGCCGCCTGACCATTGTTTTGTTAATTGACAGCTGTGTGCAGTAAACAAAGATTTAAACAGCGACAGCCAGTATGGACTGCTCTGTTGGTCATGCAGACCACTGCGACCATTTTCAGTTATGATAATACAATCTGGACTCGTTAGGCGCCCTTTTACGCAGGCTGCCACTCTAGTTCCATTCGCTGCAATCTGCATCTCCCTGCAACGTGCAACAGCCGGGAGGGAGCACCAGTTTTTGTACCAGCGTTTTTATCCCAACCAATTGTGTTCACCAGTGCGTATCTCATAAAAATGCCCAGCAAAAACTGTGCAAAAACAATGCACGTGCACGTGCTGTCGCCATAAGCCTCCCAATCAATCCCTGGTTGCCATTGAGATGGAATACACCCGATACGCGACAGGCGCGCCCCACACGCGCTCGGGATTTCCATTTTTCTGCGGCAGACACCAGCCGGCCAGTTCACAATACCTGGCGACTTTTTGCCGGCAGCCCGCCACCGTCGCACAACAGCCGCCGCCCGCACCCGAGGGGATTACGCCGTTTTTGCCGGCGGCGCCGAAAAACGTCTCTGCGCCGATAGCGTGCAGTGGCGGCGTCGGCCGTGACTAAGCCCGGTTTGTATTGGTAGGCGTGTGTCGGACCAGTCGGGGGCCACGAGGGGACGATATTGGGGAGGCGGGGCGGGGCGACTTTCGATAGGAGCGGAACGTGTCGCGCCTCGCGCTGAAGCACATACTGACACCCGCAATGCGTCCCATGTGTGTCCCCACTGGCGGATCCAGAACGCGGGCTGTAGGCGGTTTGGGGGGCTAGATTTAAAAAAGTTTCAACAAATTTGCAAACTTATTGGATTTGTCTTCCTTGTACCTTATTGAACGGTTGAAACAAACATGCCTTAGGAAAAGTTTTTTAAATTTCCTTCTTCATTGGAGAATGTGTCAAATTTCGCCTATTTCAGGCGATATGTGGGAGCCCCTGCCGCCTCCCCCCCCCCCTGGATCCGCTAGTGTGTGTCCCTCGCGGACTCAGTTCAATCAAATGGAAATAGTGCAAAGAGCCGACCGCAAAGAGGACACCAACGATCACTAAACCGATAAATTTAAACTACAATGTCAACAACATAAAAGGAAGTACTAAGTAGAATGAAGGCAGCGAATGCCGCCATGCGTGCCGGATAGCCGACATGATCAGCAGCAATCAGTCGACATTTATGTAGCTTTGATACATAATCTCACGAGCATACGTTCCACTGGCTCCACTTCACGCAGACGCGCACTGGCAACTGGCAAGATATCACGATCGAAATCCTCGGCAGTGTAATGCTCTCAGTATGTTACGGGCAAAATGGCAGGAGGTGAAAAGGCCCAGAAAACAGCTTGAGATTGAAAGGCGCTGAAAAGAACTGGAAACCTAAAGCGCCAGAGCAATCGATACCACCGGTCGAGCTACTACACCTTTTTGCAATCGCATTTGACCAATGCACAGTGGGGCCTTTTTCCTGATTAGCCAGGGAATTTAATTAATGACGGCCAAGCTGTCAATCCGCAGTAAAAAAACAGCTGCGGCATATCGGAAGAAGGGCAATCAATTGCACATGTTTTGAAGAGCAAAAAAATACAAAATAAAAATACAATTAGGGGGGGTTCGAAAATGGGGACCCATCTGCTGAGGCCGCGATTTTTTCAAAAAATTTGGAAAAACACTGCGCAATATCAGTTTTAGGATAAATCAGCAACATTTGCAAGACGCTAGGAGCCCGCAAACGGTTTAGAAGCAGGCAAGCGACAATCCAACGGGGTTCTGGCCGCAGGGAAAATCTAGGCTTAACCCTTGCCTGTTATGACCTCACATAACCGCTCATGAACAAATTGGCTAGTAAGCAGTCAAAGGGGCGAGTGGGTTCGCAGTTTTCTGGTCGGGACAAAGCAATCAGACATTCTGGCGACTATCGCTGGCATGTGTCTCGAGAGCGTTTCCAATCGCGCGCCCGTCAAACTTTTATATATAAAGTTACATTTATATTTAACATTTACATGTTATTTGCATGGCGCTTCCGTCAACGAACGTTCAGGTTCGATCGCACTTTACAATGTATGCCTTACCAAGGTTAACAGAGTAAACCATACCAGAATTCGAAGAATTAAGATATTTTTGGTTCTGGCATGGCAGTTTGAAAGGAAAATATCAACCTTCACATTTGTCATTTCGGCAGGCTACGGGGCGAAAGGCCCCACTGTGCAATGGGCAAAACTATTTTAAACACTCTGCATATAGAGGGCACCACTTCTTACCGTTTCACCATTAACATTCACTATTCGCCATAACTGTTAGTCGGCATTCCATTATAGCTCGTCATTGAGCAAATCTTGCAATAATCTCCAAAACAGATCGGCATTGGGTGAAATGAATCGTGCAGTGAAATGAAGTTATGCAAACCGACGAGCAGTTATTTTGATCGCCCATCTATTTCCGTCAACGCACGGAAGCTATATAATAGAGAAGTGACGAATTTGTTTGACCATAGTCGAAATCATGTTGAATTATCAAACAGTTTTGCAGAATGAGTAATCTAGTGGCTAGAGTTCAAATAGTTTTGCTCATCTGTTAAATTCGGGCGCCAGCTGCCGATCTGTTTTGTCGGATAATAATTGCTGAAATTGCCGTTCAAACAATTATGCTGAATGGTCAAATGCGAGTGCAAAAAGGTGTATTGCTGCCAGGTTTTATTGAGTAAGCGTGCTCAACAAATGATAAACTCGGCAGGATG
Source organism: Semibalanus balanoides (assembly GCA_014673585.1). Classification (NCBI taxonomy): domain Eukaryota; kingdom Metazoa; phylum Arthropoda; class Thecostraca; order Balanomorpha; family Balanidae; genus Semibalanus; species Semibalanus balanoides. The sequence continues at coordinate 91,201 of VOPJ01008393.1, forward strand.
AGAAGAGGCAAATCACCAAGACACATCATCACTGCCCTGCGGGGGTCGTATCCAGCTGCCCCTCTGTTTAGCTCTGTCCGCCCACCGTACCCTGCAGTACCTCCGTTGACAGTCTGGGCCCCGCGCTGCGTCGCGGTCGCTCCTCCACGCCGGCCCGCCGTGCTGCCACACCATCGGTCTGTTTTTGCCCGGGTCAGGGCCAGCCGGCCGGCAGGCGGGCGGGCGAGACGGCCCACACCGCCAAAAAACGCCGCCTCAGGCTGTCTCCGACCGAGTCAGGCCGCAGCAAAAACACGCCGCCAGCCCGCCACAGCCTGCTGAGCTGGCTGCCGCGGCCGGCAGGGCCCGCTCCGGCTGGCTGGGCTGGGCTGGGCTGGGCTGGGCTGGGCTGGGCTGGGCTGGGCTGGGCTGGGCTGGGCTGGGCTGGGCTGGGCTGGGCTGGGCTGGGCTGGGCTAGGCTGGGCTGGGCCGGGCTGAACCGGCTGTGGGGGCTGAACCGGCTGTGGGGGCTGGACCGGGGCTGTGACGGGCTGGGCTGGGCTGGACCGCCACTGAATTTTACGTAAACGACATTATCCTATCTGATCATTATTTCCAAGCAGCCAACAGGTATCAAAGGTGTGTAATAATGCGCCAGTCCTCGTTCCACAGCTCGCCCACTGCAAGCCCGACGAAGCTCGCCAGACTGATGCGAGTCAACAGGACCAAGGAACAAACATCCCGCGCGAACCCGGACCTCCTCAAAGCACGCACGCGGCGCTGCAGGAGGTAAACAAGCCCCGTTGTTGGTCCGCGCTGGCACACCTCGCCCCACCCCTCCCCAGCACTTGGTGCTGGGGTGTTGAACTGTCGAGTGCCGTGTGTGCGGCGGTGGGGGTCGCGTACTGCCTGTCCTGTGTCCTGCTGTGCTGGGTGCTGGGTGCTGGGTGCCGGATGCTGAGTGTTGGGTGCTGGGTGTTGGGTGATGGGTGTTGGGTGTTGGGTGTTGGGTGTTCGGGTGTTGGGTGTTGGGTTTGGTGTGGTGTTGGTGTTGGCGTGTTGGGTGGTGTGATGTTGGTGTTGGGTGTTTGGGTGCGGGTTCTTGGGGCCGGATTGCTGGGTGTTGGGTGTTGGGTGTGCTTGGGTGTTGGGTGCGGTGTTGGGTGTTGGTGTTGGATGTTGGGTGTTGGTGTTGGGGTGTTGGGTGTTTGGGTGTTGGTGTGGGTGTTGGGTGTGGGTGTTGGGTGTTAGGGTGGGTGTTGTGTTGGGTGTTGGGTGTTGGGTTTGGGTGTTGGGTGTTGGGTGTTGGGTCTTTGGGAGTGTTTGGATGTTGGGTGTGCGGTGTTGGGTGTTTGGATTGTGTGGGTGTTGGGTGTTTGGGTGTGGGGGTGTTTGGGTTTGATGATTGGTGTTGGATGCTTGTGGTTGGTGTTGGTGTTGGCTGTTGGGTGTGGGCTGCCTGGTGCTGGTGTGTGGTGTTGGATGCTGGGTGCTGGGTGCGGGTGCTGGTGTTGGGGTTGGGTGTTGGTGTTGGGTTTGGCGTGTTGGGTGTTCGGTTTGGGTGTTGATGCTGGGTGTTGGGTGTTGGGTGTTGGGTGTTGGGTGTTGGGTGTTGGTGTTGGGTGTTTGGGTGTTGGGTGTATGGATGTTTGGGTGTTGGGTTGTTGGGTTGTTGGAGTGTTTGGTGTTGGTGTTTTGGATGCTGGGTGTTGGGTGTTGGAATGTGGGGTTGGGTTGGTGTTGGGGTTCTGGGTGTGGTTATGGGTGTTGGGTGTGGGGTGTTGGTGGTTGGGTGTGGGTGTTGGCTGTTGGTGTTTGGTGTTGGGTGTGGATGTGGGTGTGGATGTGGGTGTGGATGTGGGTGTGGATGTGGGTGTGGATGTGGGTGTGGATGTTGGGTGTTGGGTGTTGGGTGTGGGTGCTGGGTGCTGGGTGCTGGGTGTTGGGTGTGGGTGCTGGGTGTCGGGTGTCGGGTGTCGGGTGTTGGGTGTTGGGTGTTGGGTGTTGGGTGTTGGGTGTTTGGGTGCTGGGTGTTTGGGTGTTGGGTGTTGGGTGTTGGGTGTTGGGTGTTGGGGGTGTTGGGTGTTGGGTGTTGGGTGTGGGTTGGTGTGGATGTTTGGGTGTTGGTGTTGGATGTTGGGTGTTGGGTGTTTGGGTGTTTGGGTGTTGGGTGTTGGGTGTTGGATGTTGGGTGTTGGGTGGTTTAGGGTGTTGGCTGGTTGGGTGTGGGTAGTTGGGTGTTGGGATGTTGGGTGTTGGGTGTTGGATGTTGGGGTGTTGGGCGTTGATTTGGGTTTGGGTGTGGTGTTGGGTGTTGTGTGTTGGGGTGTTGGATGTGGATGTTTGGGGTAGGTTGGGTGTTGGGTGTGTGTGGGTGTTGGGTGTCCGGGATATTGTTGGGTGTTTGGTGTTGGGTGTTGGGTGTTGGTGTTGGGTGGATGGGTGTTGGGTGTTGGGTGGTTGGGTGCCGGGTGTTGGGTTCGCCGGGTGCCGGGTCCGCAGTGCGCGAGTGCCGGGTGGCCGGGTGCCCGGGGTGCCCGGTGCGGTGCAGGGTGCCGGAGGCCGGGTGCCGAGGCTGCCGGGGTGCTGGGTGCCGGGTGCCGGGTGCCGGGTGCCGGGTGCCGGGTGCCGAGTGCCGAGTGCCGAGTGCCGAGTGCCGAGTGCCGGGTGCCGGGTGCCGGGCGCTGAGTGATTGATACTTGTTCGGTGCTGTGCGTTTTGTCATCAGTACTGGATGCATATTTCAGCGTCTGGATGCTAGGTACCGACTGAGAAGCCCACCGATGCTCGCTTGTAACAGGCGTCAGCAGAGCCCTGTGTTCCGTCTTCTAGTGCCCCAGAATCTCGGCGCAGTGCCCGGCCGGCCGGCCGGCCGCCGCCGCCGCCGCCGCCGCCGCCGTCCTTGGATCCGCTCCAGACGGGGCGGAGGGGCGGAGCAGGAGCGGTGGAGCGGCAGTGTGGCGGCTGCGGGGCTCGTTTTTACCCCTCTCCCGCCGGGTGTACTGCGTGTGGAGCTGGCCAGCCGGCCACGCTGCGGCACCATTGACAGACCGTCTCACTGTCGAGCCGTCTGTCTCCCGGCCAACCGAGCCGGCTGTCTCCCGACCAACCAGCCAGCCAGCCAGGCCAGGCCTGCTAGCCATGCACCCAGTCACCCTCAACAGCCTGCCAACCCGCCAGCTCGGCCAGCTCGCCAGCCAGCCAGCTCGGCGGCGGGCCTAGGCCAACACCGATCGGCGAGAGGAGGCCTCACCGCCACCGACGGCGGCCAGGTGCCCGCCGCCGCCGCCGCCGCCGCCGCCGCCGGCACGTCGAGCCCCTCCGTCGGGACGGGCCGTATGATCGGCGGAGAAGAGGCGTGGCGCGACACTCGGCCGTCCGTCCGTCGGCCGGCCGCCCGGGCCGACGGCGGGCCCCAGACAGGACGGGCCCGGTTGTGACCCGCGGGCCCAACGCGGGGAGATAGAAACGGGAATGGTGACATGGCCGGCATTAAGTCCTGGTTCAGCGCACATGGGACTGAAGCAGTCGCAGATGGCGACAGGGCGACTTATGGCCTGTACTCCTGAGTGCTGACTGGTTGCTTCTGTCTGTCCGTTCCTGCGCTCACTCCGATTGTGTGATGTCTGTGACTGTGCTGACTGTAGGTATGACCTTTTGCTGATTATATTGATATGCCCTTGTGCTGACTGCATGGTCGTGTACTTGTCTGCCCCTGTGCTGAAGGCCGTCATACTTAACAGCCCCTGGAATCCCCGAGTGAGTTAATAGCTAGGTCAGACACGTGATCGAATTTACGACGTCCGAAAATGGTACGAGCAGCGTAGTTCAAGAACTTTGGAATTTTGTCCACGTTCTTCTGAGTGTAATTGCCGTATACGGATATGCAGTATCTGACGTGCGGGAGGACCAGCGCTGTAGCCAGTGTGGTAATGATACCGTCGGGCAAGAGGTGGCGCACACGGGAGGGGCCGGCCAAGATGCCTATGCAGCTGCGGCTGACGTGGGACACATGAGCGTCCCACGACAGGGTTTGATCGAAAGCAATGCCCAGATTTGTTACTTCGTTCACAGGTTGGATGGTTGTATTACGGAATGTGACCTGAAAATTTGGCAGAATGCGTAAATTTTGGCGGTTACCGAAAGTGATTAGCTGAGTTTTGGACGTGTGTATTTTTAACCAAGTATCCAATGTGACGAGAGTTTGCTCCAAGCGAGAGATGAGCGCTGGTAGGTCGCCGTTTTTGCCGGTGATAAGCACCTGAGTGTCACCCGCATACTGCGACACGCCGCCTTCAGAAAACGACGTCATGTCATTAGCAAAGATGCTAAACAGCAAAGGCCCCAGGGCCGACCCCTGAAACACGCCCATGGTGTTGCAAGTGGTCGAGAGGTCGCGACGCCTGATGTCACGCTTTGGGTGTGTCCGTGGAGGTAAGAATGGAACCAAGTGGTGTCGACTCCATGCAGCTGCAACTTGTTCAGGAGTTCATGGTCGATGACGTCAAAAGCTTTACTTAAATCGAGGAGGCAGAGTAGTGCCATCTCCCCGCTATCGGTGGCGGAAAGTATTCGATCGGTGATGGACAACGGCGGGGTTTCTGTTGAGCGATGGGGGTCGGAAACCGTGCTGGGAAGGGGAGAGAAGATGATTGTCGGAAAGGTAGGAGTAGAGCTGCTTCTGCACCACCAGCTCTACCACTTTGGAGATGACAGGAATGGTTGAGATTGGACGAAAGTTTGATGGGTCAGATGGGTCACCGGACTAGTGGATCGGGTGGACGATGGAATGTTTCCAGGAGTCGGGGAATTCGACCAGGGCTAGTGAGGAGTTGACGATGTTAAGGATGACGTCACCGATAGCAGGGAGAATGGCTTCGATGACTCTGATACAGATTCCGTCCACACCGCGCGCTGGATAATTACGCATGGTGCTTATCAATATCCATCCCGCTATAAAGTAACTGCTTGATATTTAGTTTTCTGTCAACTTGTGGCCCCAGTGTACAGCAATGTCAGCTTGTTTTGTCAATGTTTTTTACCTGTGATAGTTGATACATTATATAATACCTAGCTCTCAAGGTGCCCCGAAGGATATAGTTCCAAGCAAAAACAAATCCTCCACAAAAAATGGCCAGCGCTTCCAGGGCCCAAGGTCATCCATCCCACACCCCAACCCACCACCCAAACGGCGAGCCGCAAAATGCTCCAGCCAGCCAGTCCGTCTCCCCGAGTCGAACCACACCCTCGGAGCGTTCACCACCGCGGGAAGAACCACGACCCGCCAGCCGGTCCGCCGACACAAAACACAGTCAGCCGGCAGAGTCGAGCCACACCCACTAACCAGGGAAAGACGGCAGCCCGTCCGCCGGCGCCCGGCAGAGTCGAACCACACCCACTACCCAAGGAAAGACGGCAGGCAGCCCGTCCGCCGGCGCCCGGCAGAGCAGTGATCAGGCCACAGCCGCGCCGGGTTACTGATTAGCACAGCACTTTCGTCAGGCGGCATTATGGGCAGGGAGCCGGGGCGAGCCGGAGCGAGCCGGAGCGAGCCGAGGCGAGCCGGAGCGAGCCGGAGCGAGCCGGGCGCACTAGAGCAACTTGCCTGAGCTCCGACTCGGGCGAGTCAAAGAGAGCCTAGGTGAGCCAAGCGCGAGCCAGGAGCGAGCCAGGAGCGAGCCAGGAGCGAGCCAGGAGCGAGCCAGGAGCGAGCCAGGAGCGAGCCAGGAGCGAGCCAGGAGCGAGCCAGGAGCGAGCCAGGAGCGAGCCAGGAGCGAGACAGAGCGAGACAGAGCGAGACAGAGCGAGACGGGTTGAGCCGGAGCGGGCTGGAGAGGGCCAGAGCGAGCCGGATAGAGCCCGACTGAGCCAGAACGACCCGAGGCGAGCTAAAGTTAAAGCGAACAGGGGCGAGCCGAGCAGCTCACAGGTAGACAGGGGAGGGCAGGGGAGCACGGTACTGCCTGCAACGGCACCGGCCCCGCCGCTCTGTCACAGTGCAATACTCTCGCAAACATTGAATTAAGCCGGGCGACCAGGTTATCGGTGTAGCGTAGTGTGTCAACTCGCAGTGCAACGTCCGATAGCCAAACCAATTGGGCTGGTGTCAACAATACCGACACGCACACGGCACACATGCTGCACAGTGCACATTTTAAGCGTGAAGATATGCAGAGATAAAAAATCAAATAAATTGTCTTTACAAGCACAAACAGTTTTGAATTCGTGCTTCTAACGAAAACTACAAACATTCTTCGAAGCATCAAGTCGAAATTCCGCCATAATGTAGCACATTTTCGTCGGGTTTTAACCTGCCAAAATGTCCCAGTCTCACCGTAACACGAGGGCGTGACTGGTTCACAGACGTCGCTGCTGAAATGCCAGCCAAGATCGCGTACAGATGGCCAATAGCCATGACACGACACAGGCCGCAATACGTTGCTGTCGCGCTAATCCAGCCAGCCGTGCAAACCAGGTATTCAACGCAGGCACGTAGCCAGGATTTGATCATGGGGGGCACGTCAGTGGCAGAATCAAGTTTTGCTCCTCGGCCAAATATTGTTGACCGGGAGCGGGTAGGGGGTCGTCAACAGAATGCCATTTTATCCAGTGTATTTTTTATCAGAGGGGGTCATGGCCTCCGTGCCCCCCCCCCCCCCTGGCTAACGTCCTGATGCGACGTACTTCACTTGGCGAGGGTTCTGACAACTGCCACTGATCCCGCGTCGCGATTAGCCACAGCGTACGTGGAAAGCGATAGAATTCCAGGTAAACTGCCCACAACGTCGCATAATCAGCGCTGAGAGCTGATTCGCAGGATTTCCATGTAATGGAAGCCACAGTACAGGCGTGGGTCAGCCATCCCATAAATGGATTACTATCGATCTAATGCCGACACGATCCTGTGAATCGATCCAGCACCCCCAGGAGTGACACGATCCCGCGCGCGCAAGAAGGGCACGGCGTTCTGGACATGGACACAGGAGTGCTTGTATTACGCGCTGGTTTAAAGCAGCGCGCTGCGCAGAAGGTGAGCGACTAATTTCGGGTGAAAATGGAATTGTTAATGCAAAAGAGTCGTATTATTCCGCTTGAGGTTACGGACATGAAAAAATTACGTAGGTGTACTGTTTCATAACTGCGATTGGTTGAGTGCTGCACGGCATACAAACATACGTGCTTGGCATAGCCACACCCAGCAAAGGCATGGCAACGCGCCATGTGCATTGTGCATAGCGCCGTCATGACCAGATCGTATTCATATCTCCGCCTGCGTCTCGATCCTGCATGTTGTCTGTGGCAGCGACACGGCGCGGGCCGCGATGGGCGCCGGGGCACCGACTCCAAAGCCACAGCACAGCAGGAGCTGACCGGACGGTCGCCCAGTGAGACTCGGGAGGATGATGATGACTTGGGCGCCTCAACTCCTTAAGTTATGAGGCGTGAGACTCGGGAGCGGGTGAGGCGACAGTATGTGGCAGCAATATCACACCTGCTGGGACTACTGCTTTATGCCAGCTAGAGAAAGATGGCTTTTGCTTTAAGCCGCCACAACCGCCAGCTAGAGGAGAGAGCGATGGTACGGTACGGGGCGGGGTCGTACGGAGCACGATGATGGCGTATATACCCCGGTCCGACCGAGACATTGGCCGATCTACACCGGAAAACTCAACTAACCAATCTCGATCCTCCTGCCTGAAACAGCGTGTTGACCCAACATCCACAGCGCTGTCGCCACCTGACATTGCGAGCTCCATATGACCGAGACAACCATCCTACGAGACTACGACAGGTACCCACTATCCATCCGAGCGGCGTCGATTCCGGCCGCGCCCTGTCCCCTCCGCTGGCAGCGCGATAGAGTGGGGCGGGAGGGGTAGGAGATCGAGGGGGCGGGGAGGCCGGAGCGAGGGGGCGCGGTGTGCCGGCCGGAGGTTATTTTCGGCGCCCGGCTGCGGTCGCAGCATCCACGGGGAGGAGGAGGCATCGGATGGGGTTACCTCGAGGAGGCATCGGCTCACCCGCATACCGCCGCACTCAGCCCGGTCGTTGTCGCACCGCTGCAGGCGTGACAACCATCGAACTCAGCCAGAGCCTAGCAGACTATAACCGCGATGATGATTAGGTAGACTCTTTCAGGCCGTGGAGCGACCTTAGAGTCGATGAAGACTAACGGTGTGAGGAATGAGGATACAGGGTACCAGACAGAGTCGAAGCAGAGTCGATGTCACACAGAACTCACCCTTTGCGGATTCCGGCTGCAGGGGAGACGGACGGTTCAACCAGCAGAGGCATCCCCATGAAGTTGAAGCCTGGCGAATACAACATTTACATCAATAGTGTGCAACGACCACAAGTGATTTCTCATTTCTTAGGAAGCCGCAACAATTTTCTACCATTTGGGGCTCCTTAAATTGAAGATCGTAACCCACAACAATGATGTTGCAATACCCAATATCATAGATACACCAATGGGCGCCACATAACCTCAGTAGTTACGGCGCCCTAAAGCCCAAATCAACAACAACAAATCATAGATACACCAGTTAAATATCCCGTTTATGGCGCCGAACAAAGTTAGATGCTCAAGCCAGGAGTCATTCAGGTGATTTTGCTATTTAAGCATAAGTTATAACACAATTGAGCATGTTCCATGTATTTCACTCTGACATCAAATGATTAGTATCATAGTATTTCTTTCCCAAAAGGATGTTATAGATTTATAAAATAAGGCCACATGATCATTCACACATGCAGGCGAATACGCCATATGAAGAAGTGAATAATGGTTCGAAGCCATTTGACGATCACTGCATTGCCAGTATAGTGCCAACTCGTCAGATAGTACTGGTATGCCGCAGACAAACCAAGTTTACTGAACAGGAAATTTACAATTTATGAGTCAAATAGGAATAAATGTATATATACAAATTTCCGAATGTTGATTCCGCTCCCTCAATACCGAGTGGCCCTTGTCCAGAATTAGGCGTGTAACCTGCATGTTATAAAATAAGGTCACATGATCATTCAAACATGCAGGCGAATACGCCATATGAAGCCATAATGCATCCCGTCAGTTGACACTATTAGAAACCACATGTAAGCATATCTTACCAGTAAGACGCCAACGGCGAAGGACGAGCGAGTCCGAATAATTCTGCGTCAATTTATCACCCGTCCAACGGAGGTTCGTCTTGTGCAAAGCATGCTTTTTAATTATTTTCGCTATGTGTTGTTTTGGACGTCGTAAATAAGATCCGAAGTAAATCGATACTTTGAACTACAATAGGTTTTGCGCGTTATTTTAATTTGCAATTATAAGCATTCATGTTTGTAGGCAAAAATTAATTTGGGTGGGTATTAGATGGATTTGATGCGCTGTACAGCTGCATCATTTTTTCGTCTAGCAACCCTTTTGGTTTTGAAGCTACGCGCGGTGTACTGAAGAAATGCTTATAGAATCGTGCATAAAAAAATTACAGGCAGATTTTAACAGCGACAATACTTGCATTAAAACCTCAATTTTTGCATGGCAGTTAGAGACTGTACATTGGTCGTACAATATGGTGCTTTGCTTTCACGCTTAACGTCCCATTAGGTGCTGAGCCACTGATTTAAATTGTGAAAGAAGTCAATAAACTATGATTTGCGCTTACATAGCCAGTAACTTTGCACGTTTTCACGCGCCGCTGATCGACACATAGTGCATACGCCGGGCGGAATTCGTTTCTCTACGCGTCTGTGTTTTGACCCGTGTCTTTTACGACTTTTGGTATGCCGAGATAATAGGTCCGGTATTGTGCAACGATGTTTTGCATGTGATTTTCGTGGACGGAACAGGAGGTGCACGTGCGCAGCGCTGCTGCAGTGTGACCCAGAGTTTTACCTGTGCAACATTGCCAGTGGTGTGGTCTCCAGCCGCACACAAAAATTTAGCTTAATAGGTCCAGCCGTTTCTCAGCTACAGCAGGATAATACTTTATGACACCCCTGACGCGGCACGTGTCAGCGCCGGCCATGCTGAACCCATCACATGATAAAAAATGTAAATAATTTCATAATGTCATTAGAATGGGCTATCAGATGGAGGAAAACCGTTAGTCAATCTGATGCGGGATTTTCAAAAAGTATAAGCTTCTGACCAGCGTCGCGAGTCTGCGCCGGGCCGGAGCCGGGCCGGGTCGGGTCGGGATCGGCCGCTTATATGTGATAAAAATCCGGTATTCAATGAGGACTCGCTCCGCGCTCGCTCGTAATAAAGCCCTATGCATCGAATTCTGGGCGCCATTTGCTGCTGTTTAATCATTTATGAGTTGCAAAACAAAACAAAAACAAAAACGTTTCACTTGTGTTCTTTTCCGAATCAGTTCATACTAGGACTCAAAATTCGACTACGGTATTGCATTAATTCTAACTTTCGCACAGCATCAAACTATTAAACGGATTTTTCACATGTTTACCAAAGGCCATAGCTGAAAAGAGAGCTAAGAATTCATAATCGCATATGCTAACACTTACACGTGTACCGACGTCACCTGTAAAAATATTTGAATATTTGCAATTTACATTGATTGAATTTTAGACGTTAATATATGCAGTTCAGAAACGTTCAGAATTCATCCAAGTTAATAATAAACTTAACTCTATCAGTTTATAGGAAAACAAATAAGAGTGTTTTTCAGACCTAGGCAACAGATATGTAACATATCATGGAATATATTTTCAAATGCAGCCAAATGATAGTATAAAAAGGTTGAGTAAAAACGCAACGCCATCTTTTAAAGGGATAGTGCCACCTTGCGGGCCAATATATAGTTTTTGGTGTGTATCGGTAGATTAAGCGAATCCGATTTCACCTGCAAAATCTGGTTCCCGAAACTTCACCCATTAGATTAAAAATGCACCTTCAATGATTGCTAATCATTCGTAAATTTGAGTCGCTTTCTCACTATTCTGAAACACTTCTTTGCAGACTACAATTTTCATTAGAAGATTGCAAACTCAACATCATCGTTCCGTCAGTGAACTATAAAATTAAAATGTTTATGCAGTTAATTATATTGTCAACAACCTTAGCATCTTTTTAGGGGTGGAGCGTAGTTTCCAATTCAGCTGAGAGGGCTTCAGCCCCCTCTCCTCCCCCCCCTCCCAACTTGTCTTCAGCCACCCGAACTTGGACAAGGAAATGGGTCAATTCCGGGGAGAAATCTGTATTTTTGTGGATTTTGATGGTAATAAAAAACGATGTAGGCATTGTACACAAAGCAGTCTACTTCAAGGTAATCTGTCTACTTGATCTACAGGAACACGTGGAGCGCAGAGCTGGACAAAGTTTCCTGGACTTTGATTAGCAAAACTAGTGACGAATGACGATTGAACCAGTGACAATTGAACCAGTGACAACTGAATCAGTGCAACCGCTCTGCACCGGTGACAACTGACCCAGTGAAAACTGAACCAGGGACAACTGAACCAGGGACAACTGAACCATGGTTTAGTTGTCCGTGGTTCAGTTGTCCCTGGTTCAGTTTTCACTAAGCCAGTTGTCACCGGTGCAGTTGTCACTGGTTCAATTGCCACTAGTTTTGCCATTTAAGTCCAGGAAACTTCGTCTAGCTCTGCGCTCCACGTGTTCCGTAAGATCAAGTAGACGTGCTTTGTGTACAATACCTACCTCGTTTTTTAAAGCTGACACTAATTGTCGCTTTTAGGTGAACGTTTCTCAAGCATGCATGAGCCATGAGTCAATGAGGCATGGCCGTAGGTAGTTCAGATGTGCACTGTATACATGAATCGTATTGATGAGAATATAAGCGTGGTATCGATGATAGTGTTGTTTCAAAATCTTGTAATTGTTTCAACACTGTTTTGAGGGAAATGTAAGACATTGCTATAATTTTAGAGCCACAAGGCTTGAACCCTAAAGTATGGGCGTCGCCACGAACCAAGAGTTGGAGAGGGGAGGGGGACGTTGGAATTCTGAAGTTGATTCTTTCCATGCAACGCCCAAAGGCGTAATGTTAAAATCAGAAAATTGTAGGGGAACGCAGCCCTGTTTGTAACGAATGGGGACGCTTCTCCCCCAACTATCCCTTTCCCTGTTTTCGACGCCCATTCCCTACAGTGCAGAGGGGACGAAGGGTGCAGCTACGGTCGCCCGGACGAGGCAGCGCGCGACCTACTATGGATTTCAGACCGCGTAAGACCCCGTTTTTGGCGATAATTTGTTAAGGAATGGTGGAATCCGAATCAAA
>VOPJ01008393.1:103512-133302 GCA_014673585.1 Semibalanus balanoides
GAACTGGACCTCAGTCTCTGATCCTCTGGCTGTGGTCTGAACTGGACCTCAGTCTCTGATCCTCTGGCTGTGGTCTGAACTGGACCTCAGTCTCTGATCCTCTGGCTGTGGTCTGAACTGGACCTCAGTCTCTGACCGGGTCCCGACTGCGGACTATGCTCAGGTCCAGACCTCTCAGGCCATGACCGTGACCTGCATTGACTGACCTGGGATGTCGGTGAGGCACCGGTCGTGCTGTGTTGTCGGCATTGTGTCGCCGCTGTGTGCCACGGCGCCAGTGCCGGCCCGGGCCAGCAGCAGCAGCGGCAGCAGCAGCGGCAGCACCAGCCCGGCTACAGTCAGCATGGTGAGGAGGCGGCCAGCGGTGCTCACGGCGCCATCCCGGCTGAAACGGTACGAGTCGGAGCTAGAGTCACCGTCAGACAAGTCACAGACGAGTCACTGACGAGCCACTGACGAGTTGAGATGAGTCATGATGATTCATAGACAAGGCACTGACGAGTCAAAGACAAACCACCAACAAACCACTGACGAACAACCGACGAGCCACAGGCGAGTCAAACGAGCCACAAACAAGTCACAGACAAACTTTTGTGACGGGACACTGACGAGTCACATACGAGTCATAAACAAGCCACTGACGAGTCACTGACGAGTCACTGGAGAGTCACAGACGAACTACAGAGGAGCCCCATCACCTGGGGCTTCCCCTGTCAACACACGGCGTCTAGTCCCGGTAAAGGTGCAACTGAACATTGCACAACCACCGGGAGCCGTGAACCTCCTGTGTACTGGACAGAACATAATAAGTCTACATAATTAGTCTACATAATTAGTATACATAATAAGTCTACATAATAAGTCTACATAATTAGTATACATAATTAGTCTACATAATTAGTCTACATAATAAGTCTACATAATTAGTCTACATAATTTGTCTACATAATTAGTCTAATTAGTGTAGACTGTACGGGGTGAAATAAGACACCGATGCATTAGCCCTGGTCTACTCTTAGACGTACTGCGGAGGTGGCATGTAGTTACGACGCGGACCCAAAACGCGTCGTGACGTCACACGCAGTGTACGACGCAGCGCTACACGGATAATGAAACTTCCGACGTATCTGATGGCCAACCAATCTCGCGAGTTTGACGTCTAATTTCCTCATCACTTTCTGGCTAAAGTGCCAATGCACACAGAACAAACGCCCACAGTACTGAGGCACACAGTAGGTACGCTTCAGTCGCCCTATGTACAAACACACACACACACACACACACACACACACACACACATACACACACACACACACACACACACACACACACACACAAGATTACACCCACTGAGCAAATACCTACATCCCGTACTGACATCCAATGTCCCCATATACCCAGCGGTCAGTACAGATACTGAGACAACAGGAGACACCCAACATGTCGTCAGGGGCCCGGGAACGATTTTGAAGTTGGGGGGAGGCAAAACCAATATTGAGCAGACACCCATTTTCTTCGCGGGTTTGTAGGGTTTCATTGCAGCTGTATTCTACATGGTCTTTTATAATCAATATTAGCATTCAAAACACTTCAAAATGAGAAGAAATATATTTTAGCACTTGAAAATCTTGCGATAATCGTAATGCAATGGTATTTTGACTGGTTTTCTATACTGGTGCCGTTTTTGCGGAGAAGTTTTACAAATAGCATTCATGATGAAAGGCCCTGTAACCTCCTGCTCTAGCTGACTGGTAGGTATCGATTTGTTTAGTTGTTGATTGGGATTTTAGGGCGAAACAACTTCTTGGTTATTTTGCGCCCATAACCAGTCTGACTGGTATCGAGGAAGCGACAAAAATACAGAGTAGTGTTGTCGAATTTGGAAATAAGTGCTAAAATTTAAGCACAAATGATTTCCTTTGTGCCTATTCTGACCATGATGCAATGAAACCGTTACAATGCTCACACTATACACTGTTAACATGAAACATATTTTCGGCAGCAAATGAGAGCGCTCCTAACAAAATCCCTCTGAATTTTCCTTCCAAAAATGAACAAAATATTTGTTATAAGTAGGTACTCGCTCACTCCTATCACTTCCATCATCCCACCAGCCTTGGGACCACTGGCCATTTCCTGCACTCTAAGGTGAGTGGGGACCAGGCAGGGTAATAGAACAACTGATGATGACTGATCCATAGGGGAATTAGAACATCACCCCCGAAACGACTCAAATCGACCGAAAAACAACACGTTGCCTAATTTTCAAGAAAGTGCAAGCGTATTTTGCCAAAGCAAGTTTGTTTTACATGACTTATAAATGCACGCTCAAGCAAAATAGCATTAAACCCGATTAATGGTTCCCGCAAGTTAGGTACGAAAGTGTGCAAGGGTGATTATAGAAAACATACATATCCGTGTCCGAAGACCAACGTGCTTGTTCCCAATTTATAAGAGATACCGGACTATTATGTTATCAAAAACTCTTAACTTATTCGGCTCAAAATAGTTCATGAGTCTTTAAGACCAGAATTGAAACAAGGGATAAGATCTGTTACGCCAAAGTTGGGGGCGAGTGCCCATGGTTGCGAAACCCTGATAAGAGATAATCATCTCCTCAAGAGATAGTCATCCCCTATGTCCCCCCATTTTGCCGATCACGTCAGAAGCGAAATCTGACAAGCTGTGATGATAGTTATTTGGGAATCTGGCCCCTTACCAACTTCTTCGCTGTTCTGGGTCCACCAATTCCACGTGTATGTTATTGATGTGATGTTTAATTCATGAAATTTGATGTGTTTTAACCTGGGACTTGAGCTGTTATTGGGTCACTGCTGCCTGTTGCTCATTTACTTGAATAAACTAAACTTAACTAAACTTTGAACAATGACGTGCCAAACAGACAAAATTGGTCGGGCAAAAATGGTCCTATCAACTTTATTTTGGCCCCACCAAGTTTGTGTTTGATCAAAGACAACATTTCTGCTCAATTTGAAAGCATTTGAGATAGAGCATCATTCCAGCTGTCAATCCAAGCAGTTAAAAATATAGTTCTTCAGTTATGAAACCCACATTTTGCCCAATCAACTTCTTTGGAAATTGACATTTGACAGTCGGTCAGAATGTTAATGATGTTATTAATCTGGACTTACTCCAGAAGAGTTAGGTCTTTGGATAAAGAAAGTCCAGATTAATACGGCATTTTTCGGAAATGTTCTTGTCATAAACACTACCAAATGAAATTTAAGAAATTTGTCGCGTCATCCTTTCGCTGAACAAAACCTCGCTGGCAATATACAAATTTAAGGAAGACACGAGAAGAGATGTGGTATGTGCAGAATTTTGTGAAGAAAATCATATATTGTCGGTGTCTTATATAATGGCGATTCAGCCTTCTTTTACGCAATTCTAAGATTAGCTTCGCAAAAGTGGGTGGGGCCGACGCCCCCCGGTCCCAAAGTTGGGGGCAACCCCTCTGCCACCCCCTGTTCCCGGGCCTATGCCCACCGCGCCAATACAGCCCGCACGCCCTGGCTAACACGGGGCGGCAGTCAAGTCGGCCAAAACAAACCGGGAACCGGTTTATCACGCATTGGCTGGAGCTATTCTGGGCCGCCGGGCAGTGTTGGACTGCCCGCGGCGAGCTGTCCCAGGGGCTGCGTCCTCGACTCGACTCCGACACAGAGATACGTGCCAGGCCAGCAGCACGACCCGGAGTCACAGGTTTGGTTTGTGGACCAGGCACCGCATCCTCTTTGGGATCATGGTGCTGGAACTCTAACCCTGTTCCGAGGGTTATTATATGGGGGCCGGTCGACTGTTTCAGCGGCCCACCCAGGGATTTGACCCCGGGTCACCGGAACAGAAAACAGGAATCCTGCCCCTGCGCCAGATCGCTCCCCCAGAGTCCCAGGACGGCAGAGATACGTGGCTGGCCAGCAGCGTGACCCAGTCTCCCAGGGATGGCAGAGAGACGTGGCTGGCCAGCAGCGTGACCCAGAGTCCCAGGGACGGCAGAGATACGTGGCTGGCCAGCAGCGTGACCCAGAGTCCCAGGGACGGCAGAGATACGTGGCTGGCCAGCAGCGTGACTCAGTCTCCCAGGGATGGCAGAGATACGTGGCTGGCCAGCAGCGTGACCACTGACCCAGAGTCCCAGGGACGGCAGAGATACGTGGCTGGCCAGCAGCGTGACCCAGAGTCCCAGGGACGGCGTGGCTGGCCAGCAGCGTGACCAAGAGTCCCAGGGATGGAAGCCGGGAGCGGGCGAGTGATGGGTACGCCTGATGTCCAGTCCTGCAGTCATTGTCGGCGGAAAGTATTTTCGTATGGAGGCGAAGAAGCTCAGAGGGCCTCCTCGGCCAAAGGTCCCCCACGGCCAAAACCCTCCCAACAAAATGTCGCAAAATGGTATCTTGTCGGATTTAGGCTTCTATTTTTTTCAAGGTTTCTTAAAGGGAATATAGCACCTTGGGAAAAGTATGTAGAATGATGGAGAAGAATGCCCTGATTACGGTCCTGGCAGTCATTTTGCGAAAAAGTTCCAGAATTGTTGTTAATTTGAAAAATAGTAATAATTGTTTACATGGACGTCTCACCAATCTTGCGTCACCAAAGCGAGTTGTGTCGTCACAAGGAGGCATCGAACGGCAAACTTTGCGCCCGCCCAGTGACAGCTGCTGTGCCGGCACCGCACGATGGGTGCACCGGTAGGCGTGAAACGCGACTGTCTGGGTCGACCGGCGCTCGCTCGCGCCCGGGTAGGGACGTGGGGGTACGCATACGTGAACCACTAGTGTGCCCGGAGCGCCTGGACACCGGCGCCGGTGGCGTTCGGGCGGAACGGCAAGGAACTGAAATACTGGGCGGACGGTTCAAAAAGCGAAGTGCGGTGGGCAATCACAGTGGAGTAACTACTGATGACGTAGCGAAAACTCACGGGATTTGTCGACGTTGAAATATGACCACATATGACCAACGGTTTGCATTGAAACTCAGGCAACTAGGTCGTTTGAGGGGAAAATTTCGATTGGGGTTTCTCAGCACACCCGACAATCTGGCTATCTCAGTTAAAAACTAATGTTAAAGGTGCTATATTCCCTTTAATGGGCGCAAAAAACGTCGGACGGGCGGCCTGTCCGACGTTTTTTTGCCAAGGGCTCCTCAGGCCTACTGAGGTTGCCCTCAGACCAACTGAGGGCTTTCTATGGGCCTTAAGAGAGCCTCTCAGGCTGGCTGGGGGTCTCAATCAAAACTTAATCGAACTAACTTTTTTGGAGGACCCCTCTTACAAATTTATGAAAGGAAAAACAATATGTTCGCCCTTCCCACTTTCTAAGTGGGAGCAGCTGCCCCCTGCCCCCTTATCCTCCGCCCCTATCTGAAGTAAGAGTTAATAGGACGGTGCCATGATAGCCGGACAGATGTAACATATTATACTGGGGCTCGGGGCTGATTTGATTAGACGTCTGATTTACAGTAACTTGTGGAGAAGTTTTACGATGAAATCACTCAGAGAACAAAACACCAACCATTGTAGGTGAAGCGATAACAAAATACAGAAATAGGTAGACTTCAAATAAGGGAGGCAAATTTCAGGACCACAGAGCCGGCACCGGGACAAAATTCAGGACCGGCAGTCTGAAGCTGTGTCTGAAGCTGAACTCAGGCTTGCCGGTCTGATGCCGGGTACTGCCACATGCGGTCGGGCTTGATGCCGGTGCCAACTCATTATGAGCGGTGGCAGTGGCGGTCCGCGGTGCCGGTTCCTGGATATTTTATTTGTATCTCTACGTCAACCAAATATATAGTTTTTTATGTTAGTGTGATGCAATTCTTCCAACTTCACAACAGTTGGGCATTTTGCTTCAGAACTTCTGTATATGCATGAAGTTATATCACTTATTTTAAGCCGAGACCGCCGCAGGGCGTTTAGGTGCCGTTGTGCCGTTGTGATCACGGGTGACCTGAACTGCAATATGCTGGGTGACGGTGACGCTCCTGCACGTCGCAGATTGACCGCATTTCTATCTGCCTACTCACTCACCCAAACCGTCACTGAACCCACTTTCTCATCGGGCTCACTTTTAGACGTTTTTATCATCAACCGTGACCTTTGTCATCGCACTGGAACTCGTCATTGTCATTTTAGCCCTCATAAGTTCATCAGGATGTCTTTTAAACTACTTAAGTTCCCGCCGTATACCTACTGTCGTTACGTTCTCGAGTGCTGCGCCGCGTTGACACTTGATGCCTACCATCGCGATCGGGCTGCGACGACTGGTCTTTGCTGTGCTCGCCGCTGACTCTTGTTGCTGTCGAGTGTAAGCTGTTCTTCCGGCCGGGTACGCCTTGTTATCGCATAAAGCATGCCCCTTTTAGAGATGTTGGCTTTCATGAACCCGTGGCTCCACCTCGTGGTCCGACCAGACTCGTGACCTGATTTGTACGTAGAGGCGTGGCTCTGCGTGCAGGCGCCCACGCCTCCGCAAAGCTCATCGAGAGGTGCGCTCAGCAATTCGCGCGGACAGACAGGTCGCATATCACCGATAGAATCCGTGACGATGGCCTAGCGCCTTTGGGGCACATGCGTCACATCATTACTGACAAGCGAACCTACTATCGACTTTCGACGAGCGAACGCTCCTTTTTGAATATTTTCTTAACCATCGTCTAATTAGGAGGCATTTTCACAATGTAAGTTTGAGCTTTATGGCCTATTTTTTGTCAATATTGTCTCTTAACAAAAAGTTGAAATTTACACCACTTCTCATTGACCTGTAATGTTAAACATCGGGCCCAAGAAACCGCTTCTACGCAGAGGCTATCGTGGCGGCTCAGATAAGTCCCGCCTCCTGAGGGGAGGAGCCTGTTTGACACCGCACTGAACCTCGATCCGGTCAGTCGGGTTGCCTTGCTTCGCTTCAGTTGATCAGTCGCGGAGATGGCGTATGTTTACCGCAAACTGCAAGAACGGCTGTTTAGGAGAGGCATTGTGATGTGATGTCAAACAATGAATGGTGCATCTGCAATGTTGTCAATATCCGTAAGGACGCCTAATCGCAAAGGACGAGTAAGCCATGTCGAAACCCGAACGGAACAGAAGCTCCGTGCCGTTGGCACGTTGCAGTGTGACCCAGAGTTTGATTTGGCGTCATTTCAGATAGAATGGTCTAAAAAAATCAGGCTTAAACAGTCCAGCCATTTATCGCTATAGCAGATAACGTTTCTGACATCCCTAAGCGGCACCGCCACGCACCATTGAGTAACCTGTCACCTTGAGAGAAAGAGTAAACAATATCATTGATTAATAGGGCTACAAATGGCGAGATCGCTGTTAATCGTGATGCGGGATTTAAAAGAATAGTTTTGAAAAAGTTTTACGTCGTGCTGGGTTTAGTCGGTCGATCGGCTCGCTTATCATGTGAGAAAATCCAGTTATTCAGTGAGGACTGCGAGCGCTTAGCGCTCGGGGCCTTGCTCGTAATAATTTCGTCTTTTGGCTGACGAACGCCTGCCGTGAGAGGCCCAACCGTACGCGCAGCGCGCTGCCAGTGGCCGACTGGCTGCAGGAGCTGGGCCCAATCTTACCAAGAGTCCAGTCTTACCAAATGCCGTGAATGGGTAAATACGCCATATTGATGCACCGGCCTGAAAAAACTCCGGGACTCGGGATCGAACCGGGGATAATCCTATCATCATCCCAGCGCTCTACCGACCAGGCTATTTAGACAACCACATAGAACGAACCAAAAACCGTGGTTAAATAAGTGCGGCATTCTGAGCACTCCATTTACGGCATGCCGTACTTGTGCCATTACGCACTTGTAAGATTGGGCCCAGCTCCGGTCAGTAGTTACAGCTCAGGCCAGTGGGCGGAGGGCAACTGCGCGCGGGGCGGGGCTACATCAGATGGACTGAGAGCCTTACCCAGGGTTGTGATCCTTTAGCGTTACGAGTCAATGAGAAGTGTTGTAAATTTCAACTTTTTGTTAAGAGACAATATTGAAAAAAATAGGCCATAAGCTCAACCTTACATTGTGAAAATCGCCTCCTAATTAGACGGATGGTTAAGAAAATATATCGAAAAAGGACGTTCGCCGGTCAGAAGTCGATTAGTAGCCGGGGCGTGCTTCCAGCTGTCACCCCCGACGTGATGAAGATTATTTTGTCGGCGTGGGCCCGCGGGTAGCCCGCGAGGTGGCCGCGCTCGTGCCGCACTAGGAGGCTGGCGGTGCAGCCTGGCCGGCGCGCGGCGCCTGACGCTGTTTAGTCTGCATCCTATCACACTCAGTCACTGCACCTTATTCATTTTTAAACATGGCAACACAATCGCGTGTACCGACGCGCTTTGCATATCGCAGGTGTAAAACTTTTCATTCGATATAACAGGCCCTCTTTCAGCCCTCTTTTACTGCACATTCATCAACTCTAGCTCACTTTTAACGAAGTCCCGGCAGTCTGGAAGCAGTGCCTGGTGACACCCATACACAAGTCCGGGATCCTGAACAATCCTTCCAAACTTCCGTCCATCTCAATCCTTCCTGTCATGCCGAAGGTGGTGAGAAGGTGTACAGTCCACCACTACCTCGCCATCCAACCATCGTCCTCTCCCATGCCAGCACGTTTCAGCCCCGGCACTCTACCGAACAGCCCTAATGCAACATCTCCAGACCGCCGTTTTCCGCATGGTCAAATTCAGAATTTTCGCTCCTTTGTCTTATCGAGTTGAGTCGCTGCTTCATGTTCACGATCAGCCAGAATTGCGGTAGAAAAATTGCAGCTTCACTGCATTGACACTTCCTTGGTTTCTACTACCTGTCCGGCCAAACCAGAGGCGTCAGTCTCTCTTCAACATAAATCCGGCATCTCGTCCAATCAGCTCAGGGCCTTTTTCAAGCTCTTCTCTCAAGCCCGCTACTTTTCCACTGTGTTGGGTTTGCCCAATACTCAGCCTGCATGCCGCTAGCGCTTTTGTAACGCAATACCGCCGGCGACACCCGAGATCTCGTCTCTGGCCCAAAATCCGCCCTTTCCGCTCTGATTGCTGACATGGAAGCAGCCCTATCCTCCCTGGACGCGTATTTTCGGTCAAACGGTCTTAAAGTAAATGAAACAAAATTTGAGCTTTTCCCTATCGGCACTCGGGCAAAACTTACGTAATATGCCCTCGTTCACAGTGAAACTTCGCAACACTGATCTCGTCCCAGGTAACAAAGCTAAAAATCTCGGTATCACTTTCGACCGCTACCTTTCTTGGGATTCACACGTTGACCAACTGTCTCCTCGGAAGTGTGTTGTCATCCTGACCGCCATCTCCCACCTACGTCACTACCTACCGCCCGGCTCCCTACCCACCCTCGTCTCGGCCCTGGTCTTCTCGCACATCCACTACGGACTGGCAGTATACAGGAACGTTCTGGCAAAAATTGCGCTACCATCCAAAAAGTATTAAACTTTGCGGCTCGCCTCAGTTTCTGGAAAGCGCGAAATTCGACCACATTACTGGTGTTCGAGGAACTGGGCTGGCTGGATTCCCCGGACGTTGGTCGTCATCACACGCTGACACTCCTCCACAAGGTCCGTCGCACTGGGCAGCCTGAGTCTCTGGCCGTCCAGTTCTGTACAAACCGCGAGCGACCCAACCACGTGAGCGAGACGAACCACGTGCAACCACCCAACCACCCGCAGAGACGACCTGCTGAGTCTCCCCAACATACGCGGCTCAGCAGCGGGGAAAAGGCAGATTCGGTCCATCGAGCCGCTGGACAGTACAGACTCGCTGCCAACCGGAGTTTACCGTCATGCCTATCGCAGTGTTTAAGCGCGCACTGAAGGGGAGACTGGCGTCTGGAGACCATGGCGATCGCCGCTGATGGGCTGATGTGATGCAGAGTCATGTGATTGTTCATTTATACTTTTAACTATCTTGTCTTTTATGCAGACTGTTATATGTTCATTCTATTACTTTTTAAACTGAGTAGTGTATGCATGTCTTTTATGCAGCTGTAAATATGTTCATTTAGACTTTTACTGTACTGTATGCTTGTCTTTTACCCACTTCAACGCCAACATAGTGACTCTGTGCCAAGAATAGCCCCCTTTGGCTTCGGCCATGTACAGGGGACGGCTACTACGAGGTCAATAAATAAATAAATAAATAAATAGGGTTCATAACAGCTGAGGCAGCCGTTATGGGTTATGGGGGCACATGGGGTACATTCGGCTCCTAAACCGTGTCTGACGCAGCGACCAACATCCTGTTCCCCCCCCCCCGGCGGACCAACATTCCAGCCTTCTCCCTCCCGGCCCCACGTGACGGGCTTCTAGTGACGGGGCCCAAACCCCGGGCAGCACGCCAGGCCGCGTCACTAAACCCCGGGACACGCACGCGGAACCTGCGTCACTTAAACTCCGGGACAGCACGCAGCCTGCGTCACTTAAACTCCGGGACAGTACGCAGCTCGCGTCACTTAACTCCTGGACAGCACGCGACCTGCGTCACTACAACCCGGTCACGCAAGATCGGCATTTCGTCCAGCCAGGTCCCAAATGGTGACCAGCTGTCCTGGTCCACCGGCCTGGAGACGAAAAGATGATGAAAATATATGCAACATGATGATGGCTAGTTTACGCTATACAAACAGGACACATAACTTCATAAGTCATTTGATTATCAAATGGAAAGGGCGGACGTGTGTTACCGATGACAGTTCTGTGTATAAAGTCGTTCATAGCATAAACACAGAGTTTCCGTAACCACGCAATCAGTTTCGTCCATTTTGTTGTATAGTCTACCCCATTCCCTCGAACCGAACGGAGAAATTTACCCCACAGTGATGAGACAGGCCTACGATGAGCACCATTTGCCTGCACACCATCGACTTCAGAGACCGCAGGCCTCTATCGGCTGAAACCGCTCATCCTGTCCCTTCGAAGCCCCCCGAGTGGATGCCAGACATTACACACCACTACACAGTACACAGGCGTAGACCGCACCAGCCGGCACTGCCAAGTGCGGCACAGGTCGGCACACCAGGCACACAGAAGACAGACACGTCGGCCGCGCGTGCCGCCCCGATCACGTGCTACATAAGGGTCGGCTAATGGACACTAACAGACCCGGGGGATGCCGCCCCGATCACGTGCTACATAAGGGTCAGCTAATGGACACTGACAGACCCGGGGGATGTGACGTGCCACCCCGATCACGTGCTACATAAGGGTCAGCTAATGGACACTAACAGACCCCGATCACCCTTCCCCCTCTGCTATAACAGGGTCAGCTAATGGAACACTAACCAGAACCAGATTCACGTGCATAATAAGGTCGACTAGATGACACTAACATCCCCCGATCACGTGCTATATAAGGGTCGACTAATGGACACTAACATCCCCCGATCACGTGCTACATAAGGGTCAGCTAATGGACACTAACAGACCCGGGGGATGTGACGTGTAGCCGAGATGCTTACCGCACGCTTCTAGAGCAGAATACTGATGATTAATGAAGAAGCATAGCCCAAGACAGTGGTATGGTAGGGAACAGGGGTGACTTGAATTGTGAGGTAAGCATCTTTTAGGGGAAATATTTAGAAAATGGATTTAATACCGAGAATGGATTTTTTAACCAAATCGTCAGACGACACCAAAATATTTTGTAAATTCATTACATTTTGCATACAACTTTTCTACCGAAAGATACTTCAAGTTTAAGTTGATAACCGTTCCACACTTTTAACGACTGCTACTTGCAAGTAACTTTGGTCCTTATCAAACTGCGGGCTTTTCAAGTGCTGCTTTTTTACCTAATGGAGTGGAAAATATATTTTGCATTCTGCTTGTTGTGGTTATATGCCCGTCGATCCTCTATATCTAATAGCCATTACATGAAAAGGTAACCAAATTAGCAGTTCACTGATGCACTTTTACGGCGGCCTAGTTAGTGGTTGCAACTAGGCACGTAGTCAAGGGGGCACCCCCCCCCCCCTGGAGGCCCGACGGGCTTTTTTCGGCGCGCTGCGCGCGCCGGCGAGACCGGTATCATGGGCTCTTTAAGTTTCGGAAGACCACGCAAAGCGTGGTCTTCCGAGAGTTTAGAGAACTTCAGAGTTTATTAAAGGACGTGGGCCCTTTCAGAAAGACCAAAGGGCCCTTGGACGTTCAACAGAGCCTTGTTCATGTCAGAGGGGCCCCTGAAGAAGCCGAAAGGGATCCTGAGCTGGTCAAAGGGCCCCCTGGACACGTCAAATGAGCACCTAGCCAGCACATAGGCCAATATATCAAGATTTAAATACATTTTCAGGTTGATATCTTGAATGGTTTGTGAGTTATCGCGAATAAACGACAGGGGGCAATATTTGCCCCCCCGTTCAAGCGCGGGTTAAGAGGAGGCCTAACAGGTTTGGGGGCCTTTGGGACCCTGTCGGAGGCTTTCAGAGGAGACACGCCGAGACGCGACTGACGGGACGTTCCGGTCTCGACGTCGTCGAGACCATTGGCTCGGCTTTTCAGTAGATCTGTCATTTTTAGTTATTAGTCATTTTCAACTATTTGCAAAAAATACAGGGTCTTTCAATAGAAATGTATTTTTTATTTGCCTATTTAAGACGATTAAAATGGATTAGAATATATAAATTTAGTATCACCTGGTCGAGTACATCCGGACATTTTGTTATCTAAACATTTTTAATGTGGTTTGTTGAATGGAAACAAGTTTTGGAGGACTTTTCCTCAGGATGTCGAATTCGTTTTGCTATTTTACTGGAAAAATCATGAACAATATTAAAACGCATTTTTGCCAACATAAAACGGCATTAGCCATGCGCTCATTGTTGGTGACTTACAGTGTTTCACTCCACTGTCACAAACTAGTCCGTGGCCAGCGTGTCTCAATAAGGTGCTCCCTTAGAAAACACGGCCTCGACCGCCAGCGATGGGTGTCGCACATCCGACTCATTTCAGTTTTCCACCTGAATCATCACGGGACTTCCACCGTTGCCTAGGTCTCAGAGATGCTGGTGTTAATTTCGCTAGATCCGCCATGAGGACGTCACAAACTAAGTCCAACGGAGAGAATTCGGGCTTTGCAGTAAGGTGCGCAGTAGGGAGGCTGAACTCGTAGCCAACTTGTCCTTGCAGCCACTTCTTGCGCCACACGTGGTGTGGACCTCGCACCGCTTGCTGAACCAGTAGCCCTTGCTGGTGCGGTTGGTTGAAATATCGTGGCAAGAATAAAATACATTATGCACGTCGCCACAGCTCAAAATTCACGAGCAAAATATTATTCATTCCTCAGGTTCATCCTTGCGACATTTTTTGCCTAGTAAACAAAACAAAACGAATTCACATCCTGTGTTGAATCCTCAAAAACTTGTTCGCAGCAACCAACCACCCCTTAAAATTGATAAATATAAAAATGTCCAGCTGACTCGCCTAATAGATTACCATTGTATAGTATCTTAGTCCATTTTATATGCCTCAAATAAGCAAATTAAAAAATACATTTCTATTGAAAGACCCTGTTAGACAGCAATGTTTTCCACAGTTATACTTATACTTTTAGTTCAAAATATTGAGAAGCGTTACATTTTGAGGTAGTATTGGCAACCCAAGCATTTGTGTTTTATTATGAGAGAGACTTTCCCCCCGTATTACAATACAATACAACTTAAAAGCACCTGTGTATTTTCCTTCAGGTATCACAAACGTGACTAAAACTAAACGAATACAATTTTGATGTGATCAAAATTAACATTCCAGATGATTAACACCTCTGAACCATCCGTGGTTTGAAGGAACAGTGCCTTCCAGGATAAAAATACGAGTCCCAGTAACGCCTCTCCCATGTCTTCCACTGAGCTGCCGTCCTTGGATATACCCAAGTTGCAAACGCCGACCATTTATCAATCCTCAGGGGATAGGAAATCCGGTGCATTGGTGTTCCGTCGCGCTATGAAGTAGTATTGACGTACCTGTACACGCAGAAGCCATGCCAGTCTATGTAGAGCTTATGAGGTGATCCGGCTCACGACCACCAAGGAGTACCTGTAAAGAAAAGCACGGTCAGTGGCGGCGACAGACGGGGCGACAGAGAGTGCGGCGGAGGGGGTAGAGAGAGGGGGAGACAACGGGCTGCGGAGGCGGAGGGGGCGGTGGAGGGGGTGATAAAAGGGGGGACAGAGGGGGCTGCGTAGACGGAGGGAGCGGTGGAGAGGTGGAGGGGGAGGGGGAGGAGGCGGCGGCGGCGGCGGCGGTAGCTGTCTCGGAGTTAGGGTCGTTACCGGTGATAAATGAACGTCACGCCGGTTTCAGGCCCGGTCACAGGGCTCATGTTCCCTTTCAACCCGACGTCGCCACGACACATAGTCATTTGGCTGCTGGATCGCAGCCAGCCACCAGACAACGACTATCGGCTGCATAATGGCATCGAATAAAACACGCCCTAGCGATTATTTACGATTGAACGACAGCATAAAATAGCAGGCGCGGATACAGGATTTCGGTCAGGGGGGCACATAGTGATCGACGTCAGCAAAATTGTATTGACCAGGAGGAGGAGCGTCACAGAAATGTTGTTGATCTTGGGGTAAGGGGGGATGGAGCGTAATCAAAAACAGAAAGTTGCACCCTACTGGCAGCAACGACCTGGGCGCGACCCAAGGCTCAGGGGGGAGTGCGCCCTAGCGCGCCCTGGATCCGGGCCTGAACAGTGACGTCATAAAAAATTGCGCACACGAGCTGGCTAGATATGCGATTAGTTTGATAGCAGAACAAATGTATGTGCATTGCACATGCCTCTGATTCAATGTCATCCAGTCTACGCCATTTCCACACATGAATGATCGGCGATACAGTGACATGGAAGTCATATTCCGAGGGATACCATCGCACGCAGAGCATGAATGCATACCCAATGGAATCTGATCGTAACCAGGGGCGGCGCTACGGATTTTTTGTCAGGGGGCAAGTCTTGCCTTACGGGGGCTTCTATTTGAGAGGGGCCTTCTTTTTAGGAGGAGCCTTTGACCTCCATAGGACTCCTCTCACCTCCCCTCTGGCTTCCAGAGGGCCGCTTCTGGACTTCAGAGGCACATCTGACCTCCATAGGCCCTCAGGAGTCTTTCTGAAGGGGCTCCACCACCGGGGGGACGAGGGGACGTGTCCCCCTAACATTTTTGGATTTTAACATTAGGCCTATGGCGGTGCATGGAAAGAATAGACTTCAAAATGCCTGCGTCCCCCCAACTTTTGGGAGGTTACGTCGCCCTTGCCTTTCTGACCGCCAAAAGACCACCTCTGACCTACAGGGGCCCACCTCTGACCTACAGGGGCCCACCTCTGACCTACAGGGGCCCACCTCTGACCTACAGGGGCCCACCTCTGACCTCCATAGGTCACCCTCTGACCTCCCCTCTGGCTTCCGGATGGCGTTCTCTGGCTTTCAGAGAGACCTCTCTGACATCCATCAGAACCCCTCTGAATTCCAGGACCCCCTGTGAACTCCACGATGGGGGCTGCGAAATGGGCTTCTTTGAAGCATGGAGGGCCTCCTTAAATGACAGGGGAAAAACATATGTTTCCCCCCCTGCCCGACGATAGGGAGAGGGGCAGCTGCCTCTTGGCCCTCTAAAGGTGGGCACTTGGACAGGGCCCTCTGCATGCAATCAGGACCCTCTAAAGATCGGCAGAGGGCCCTTTACAGATCGACAGAGCCCTCTGAACGCCAGCAGAGAGCCCTCCGCCGATTGGCAGGGACACTCTGTATATCAACAGAACCCCTTAAAGGAAATAGTTCACCTTCAACATGGGTTTTTAACTGAGATGGCAGTTTTGCAGCCCGTGTTGAAAAACCACTTCTTGCATTTTTTGCTGAAAAGGCTCTCCAGCCGAATATATTTCACTTTTTGTCAAAGGAATGTGGGCCTTAAAAAAAGAATATCAAGAATGTGGGCCTTAGATACTCCTGGGCAGACGCTATATGTAATCTTACGCGACTACTTAGTACTTTCGAATCTGATTGGCTGAGCCATTTGATTCTTTCGTTTGACGTTTCAGAGAGTACGCATATAGTTTTGACAAAATTAATCATGTACGTCCTAGGTCCTTCTGTCCTGAATCGTCGCGATGTATGGCTATTTTGACAATGTGAAAAAGTTGTATTAAAAAATATGATCAAATCGTGTTTGAAAAAATCAAAGGTGAACTATTTCCTTTAAGGCTGGAAGAGGGACCTTTACAGGTCGACAGGGCCCTCTAAATTCCAGCAGAGGCCCTCAACAGATTTGCAGGGCGATCTACAGATTAGTAGGGCCCTCAACAGGCCGACAGAGGGCCCTCTAAAGGTCAGCAGAGGGCCCTCTACAACCGGCAGGGGCCCTCTAAATGCCGACAGGGGGCCATCTGCAGATTGGGAGGGTCCTGTAAAAGCTGGTAGAGGGCCCTTTTCACACTGGGTGGGGTCCTTTGCTACATATTTACATATCAACGCCAGACAAGCAAGTGCCGTTATTTATTCGTCTAACGATTTGTTAGGTTCTTGGGCGTTCTTTATGCGCCGCAAGGCGTTTTGCGGGCGTCTGACACCATTCAAAACGCTGGGCCTTCGGTCCCAGGGGGCCCTCGCTTGGCCGCCAGAGGGGCTCGTCTGGATGTCAGGGTGGGTCGCGGGCCGGTTGGCCTAGGACTGCGTAATGAACGATGCCTAGAGCGAGTCGAGCGCGCCCTGCGTGCGCTCGACCGCCTCCTACACGAGAGAAAAAGAATGCCGCCGCGCGAAAGAACAAGCGCTCCATCTCGTTAAACTGGGAGCGGGGTCCATTCGCCGAGGGCCAGCATAGCTGTGTTCCAGGGCACACTGGGGATACCCATCTGTTGAATGGGCATTGCCGTTCTTAGGGCTAGCTAGAAACCGATTGGTATGGATTGTCCACAATCGGACACTGGATAATTTTACACCTACAGATCTGGGTTCGCCAGCACTCATATGGGAGATAGTCCTTTGGAGCTAGTCGACGTCACTGGCCCAGGCAGGGCTTGCTCGGCCGGTACCGCAGACGAACGTCCTGGTCTGTGGTCTGGTCTGGATTTGTTAGGTTGTATATAGAGTCTTGAGTCTGGTCTGGACCATAGCGCTGTCGCTCCGGCCTGGCTTGAACTGGAAGCTTAGATCGAGGTCAACTATCAAGCACCTGGCACGGGCTGACACGGGTCGGTCAGGCAAAATTTTCCTAAGTGATCCAGGTAGAGTAATTGAACAATTAGGAGCGTGTGGTAAGAGGGGGTGAACCCACGACAGGTCAGATCAATGACCAACGAGAATAGAAGAGAAGGCAAGAAGAGAGAGGAAGAGAGAGAGAGAGAAGGAAGAGACGGAGAGAAGAGGAGAGAGAGAGAGGAGAGCAGAGAGAAGAGAGAGAGAGAGAGAAGAGAGAGAGAGAGAGAGAGAGAGAGAGAGAAGATATGAGTATAGAGATTAGTAGATAGAGTAGAAGAGGATAGAGATGAATGATGAATAAGAGTAGAGTGAGATAGAGATAATAGAGACGAGACAGGACGAGAAGAAGCTGAGCGAGCAAGAACGAGAAGAAGACAGGAGACAGAGACAGAGAGAGACGGACAGAGCAGAGACAGAGCACAGACAGAGACAGAGACGGACGAGACAGAGCAGAGACAGAGCGAAGACGGAGAAGAGACAGGACAGAGAAGAGAGAGAGAACAGAGACAGAAGTAGAGACAGAGGAACGAGACAGAGACTGAGACAGAGCAGAGACAGAGACGAGAAAGAGAATACGAGACAGAGACAGAGAATGGACGGACAGAGACGAGACAGAGACGAGACAGAGTACATGAAGCAGAGACAGAGAAGAGACGAGACGCAGACAGAGACAAGAGAGAGACAAGAGAGAGCAGAGAAGAAGACAGAGAGGGACTTTGAGACAGAGACGAGGACGAGGGAGACAGTGACAGAGACAAGAGCGAGACTCAAAGAGACAGAGAAGAAGACAGAGACAGGAAAGAGAGAGACAGAGATAGAGCAGAGACGAGAGAGACAAGAAGAGACTGAAGACAGAGAACGAGCAGAGAAGAGACAGACAGAGACAGAGCAGACAGGCAGAGACAGAGACGAGCGAGAGGACAGGGGACAGAGAAAAGGAGAGAAGGACAGGACAGAGACAAGGGACAGCAGCAGGACGAGACGAAGACAGAGACAGGACAGAGACGAGAAAGAGTATAGATAGTTGCCGGTTTCATAGGCATAAAATGAACTTTTCCACTATTTTTTCCCACTATTTTTTCCACTAACTCCATAAGGTTGTTTTTAGTAGACGTGTACGCTACACAGATGTGATTGGTTCCATTTTGCTTCAGAGACATGGTGTAAGAGTGATATTGGGCTATTTGTATTTGAAATAATGCTTTAAATAATTACTGTTAGGTAGAAACAACAGCAGTGGGGTATTTTTTCTACACTTGGCATTTTGGACGCTTCTTTGGTAGCTAAAGTTACTTGGGCGATAGGTATGTACAATTAGATGCGCCAGCCATAACCGTATCTTTTTCCCCGTTAAGAGTTGCTGTTTTTTCCGTGAATATGGATAAGTGCGGAACTCCCGGAATGTGTTTGATACAGTAACCGTATTCTACGGACAAAACTTTTCACCGAATATAGGCCGGGCGCTGATCATTTAGTATTTTTGGTCGCAGGCACTGATGTTCGCGTATGGCTATGTACTGCCGGCAGGCATTATAGAAGTGGTGTGTGGGGGAAATTGTGGGGACGGTAGATAAATGGGTCGATAGTAGCGTTGGTTGGATTCTTGCGGTTAGGGTCGGGTTGGAGTGGAGGTGTAGCGAATATGGGTATTGTTTGTAATTATGAGGTATTGTGAGGAGCGAGATGGTCTGAGTAAATATAGTGCCGAGGAGCCGCTTTGGTTATGGCCATAATAGTTGCCGGAGGTGAGAGTATATCGCGCTTTGAATACTCAGTGGGAGGGAGCCTATTTTGTCAAGTTGGGGCGTTAATTTCCGCGAGCAGCATAATCTATTAGTGGATATTCGTGGTTTTATACCAAGTGACGTGAGCAACGGCAAAATGGAATCGTAAGCTGCACAACCATTCTGAAGATAATGGGGTGATACATAGCACAACAGACGGTAACTGACTTACTGGCGGGTAATGTGATCATTGACGGTGAAGAACCTTCATTTCCACTATTATGTGGAAATTTGTACACGTTCTTACTTGCTATTGTAATGCGGCTAGTCTTGGCGCATGCGATATGCTCTATGCACGATATAACTTTTTTCCGTTAGTAGTTTGTGCTTTTCGGCGAATAGAATAGAGCTTGCGGAAATCTCGGGAAATTGTATGATACGGGTCTCCTGGTCTTTGTCGTCGTGAACTTGTGCGTACAATATTACACCAAAAACAAATTTTCACAAATATCGGCTGTCATGAGTATTCTTGTGCGCACATATGCTTCGCATGCTTGCCATAGTAACAATGCGCAGGCATCTAGAAGTGTGGGTGCCGTAATATAACGCTGTGGTGTGACGCCGGCCCGTAGGCCATAAATAGGCAGCTTGAAACTGGGAAGGAAGCTTATTTTTCGTCAAGTTAGCGGCACTTGATTTCGCGGCAGCAACTTAAGTGATTTCTGTATTATACCACGGAAACAACGCCAACAATGGCAATACGTAAGCTGCAACAGCCATCCGATCAATGTGATACATAACAGCAAACGGTAAACTGACTTACTGGCGACGTAATCGTGATCATGTGACGGTGAAAGAAACCTTCATTTTCCACTATTAGTGGAAAATTGTACACGTTTTAAATGTAATGTAACGGGCTAGAGAGAGAGGGGAGGTTGATTGGGGCTCGCTCATGTTGGGCGTATTTCCCAAACGTAATTGGTAAAAATGTGTTACCTCGATGTTTGAGAGTATTTCATCGCGCAAATGTCACATTCCGAATGGACAAAGATTGTCTCTTAAATTGATGCATGACCGATAAATCTTAGAGCAACAAAATCGCCTTATTATTAAACTCAAAATGACCAGGCATTTTATACTAGCATGCAGTAAAATAGTTCTATTCATTTTAATGTGTGTGACGTCAAACAGAAAGCCGGCTGTAGATTAAAGCCGCTTATTAATAGCTTGATTCGCTGATTACATCAAACAACTGGATCAATGCCGTCTCCCACCACAGAACCGAACTGCGAGAAAATCACATTTACCATCCTCGTGGCAGCCACCGAGATGACCAAACTTGATTATACGGTGGTCTCCATCCTCCAGCTGGCGAGGACCACGAACCGTACTGAGACCTATACGATGGTCCTCATCCTCCAGCTGGCGAGGACACGAGTATGAGACTATACGGTGGCGTCCCTTCATCATCAGCTGGCGACGGACCAGACCGTACGAGACCCTATCGGTCTTTCGGTGGTCTATCCTCCGCTGCGAGGACCGACACGAACCGTCTGAGACTATAGGTGTCTCCATCCTAATACCTCCAGCTGGCGAGGAAACCCACGAACGTTGAGACTAATACGGTGGTTCCATAGCCTAGCTGGCGAGGACACGTGAACGTACTGAGTACCTATACGAATGAGTAGGTCCTCATCCTTCAGGCTTGGCGAGGACCACGAAACCAGTCTGAGACATGTATAACGGTGGTTCCTCAATCCTTCAAGCTTCGAGGACACCGAACCGTACTGGAGACATATTACGGTGGTCTATATCTCATACTCACACAGCTGCGAGGGACGACCGTATGGAAGACCACTAAATACGATTGGTCCTAATACTGATTCAGCTGGCGAGGACTACGAACCGTACTGAGACTACACGCGTGGTCTCATCCTCCCAGCTGGCCGAGGGACAACGAACCGTACTGGACCTATACGGTGGTTCTATATCCTTCGACTGAGCGGAGGACCCACGAACGTACTGAGACTTTCCGATGGTCTCTCATACCTCAGCACTGGCGAGGGCACCACGACCGTATGGACTAATCGGTGGTCTCATCTCAGCAACCACAGCTGGCGAAGGCCACGAACTGAACCGTACTGAGACCTATAAACGGTGGTTTCATCCTCCCAGCTGGCGGTGGGCCAGAACTTCTGTAACTGAGCTCTATCCGGGTGGTCTCATAACCTCCAGTGGGAGGACCCGAACCGTAACTGGAGATAATACGAATGGTCCTGGCTATCTTCAGCTGGATCGAGGTAACCACGAAAACCGTCTGAGCTTTTCGGTGGGTCACCACTCCTCCCGTAACAGCTGGCGGGACACGAACCGGTCTGAGACCGATATACGGTGTCCCCATCTCAGCTGGCGAGGCCCACGAAACTCGTACTGAGACCTATAGATCTCACAGCTAGGGAGGACCAAAAGAAACCGTACTGAAGACCTATACGGGTGGTCTCATCCTTCAAAGTGCGAGGAAAGAAGTAATGAGACCTACTCGCGTGGTCTCCGAAAATACTCCCAGCTGGCGAGGCACGAAGGAACGTACTGGAGACCGTAATTATGGATAGGTACCTCATCTCGCTCCAAGCTGGCTGAGGAGAACCCGGATCGTAAGAAGATAATGGGCGGAGAAGGAGAGGAGAGGAAACCGAGACAAAACCCCAGCCGGGAGGAAAGAAGAAGAAAAGATCACACGAACCGTACTGAGACTATACGGTGGTCTCCATCCTCCAGCTGCGAGACCCGACGTACTGAGACCTATAGGACGGTGGTCCCGCATCCTCCGCTGGCGAGGACCACGACCGTTCTGAGACTTCAGCTTCTAATCCGGCGTCTGCTCCTACTTCCGGTCACATTTCCGGTCATGTTTCCAGTCGCTGTTTCCGGCCGTCTGTCCTGTCCCGTGCTGTTCTATCTTGTGCCGGGTGCGAGCGCCCGTATCGCCTCAGCCCAACCAGCCCTCTGCGGAGCCAGCCGGTGCAGACCACTTGGATTAACTGAGCCAACAACGCCTACGTGACGCCCACGCCAGGTGTCGGCTGAGCGGCTTCCAACACCTGGCCCGCACGTGCACACACACCTGACTAAATGTACGCACACCACGTACGTCGCGGTTGAATTGCAGAGCTCTGACCTTATACACAGCGAAAGCCACTTTTTAAAGGAATGATTACAGATTAAAAATAGAATCGTGGAGGATACAAAACGTTGAGGAAAAAGAAAAGTTGGGTGGTAATAGCCACGCTTTATGCCTTACACAAGCAACAATTTTCATGCAATGCAATACATTATTGGCAATAAATAAATGTGCCATTTGATCACCTTTATTTACGTAAAAATCTTGAATAAATTGCTTGCTAGCCAGAAAATGCATGCGAATAAGCACATTTTACACTAATATAAACTGTTCAATAGTGTTCACAGTATGCAAATTACTGCAGATATCATGATATCAGTTATCAGTGTCGTTCTGAAGCGCTCCCACACCACCAGGCACCACTGGTGGTGTGGCTGGTGGTCCACCAGGCTATACTGCATGTCAAGCACGTCAGGCAACGTCAGGCAGTAAGCCCCCTGATGCGCAGACATGACGGACAGATGCGAAATTCAGCGTTCAATCCAGCTCACACCATGTGGGAATGAGATGCATCACCTCTGGGGACACTGGACATGTGAATACAAACGCACTTTATATGTTAGGACGCCAGGTGTGACGTCACTGATATGTGACGCCACTGGCAGGCAAGGACGACGCCACGGGGGACGAGGGGGACACCGTCCCCTCCCCAGTCGTCAGGCTGCGGGGGATTATCCCCGCCAGTTTTGGACAGTCCCCCAGCCATTTATCTGCACTTTACTCGGAATTAATGCATTTTTCAGTGTCGGTTGCGTTTGGAAAATTATATGTGGAACGAAATCGATATTTTCCATTTTGAAGGGAATTTGGCAGCAATTTAAACGGCGTTTCGACACAAGACATGAGGCATATCATGGCGCGAAATGGGCTCTGTTGGTTGTTTACGGCACACTTTGTGTTTCCTGAACAATAATAGTGGCTGTGTTTACGGCTCTGTCGCTGTCGCATTGCCTCTTGTTACCTATGAATTTCAACCGTGCTTGAAAGAAAGAGTGCTGATTCAAATATGGATATAAGAAGCTTTTTAAAAAAAGGTGCATAATAAATCGAAAATTCGTCCCCCAGTCAAAAACCCGTGGAGACGCCCCTGGTCACTGGTAACTATCAGAACTCATACATGACGTCATCTCACGCATTTGAGAAATTCTAGAAAAATAACAATAATTGAAAAAGCAAAGAAAGATGCGATGACATAAAACAAGAAACGGCAACAAAGATAGCTTATGTAAAATAATTTTAGAGGTAGCAAATGGAGCATTGAATATTTTGAGTAATGACACGAATATTTAAATATTGTGAGCATTAGTAATGGGATTGGTTTGTGTTTACGTATTTGACGGACAAATGTGCTACACTTCGTTCAAGCTGCAATAAGCTTCAACTAGTTATCTACTGTGTCTTGTAGCTTCCTATTACTCCCCACAGGCCAAACATAAATACTACGTTATGTGACATATCCGGTGGACTCTTTAAAAAATAACGTGCAATCTTCTCGACACGTCAAGCGGCAATAACGAACACCCAAACTAGCCTCCCAAACGAGCCTCTATTTCACCGGAATCAGCCTGCCGAGAACACCGCACCGTTAAAACTCGTTTAAGTCCGATGGCATTAGCTGGCCGTAAAGCTCCGTGTGCCTGTGACCAGCTGGGCTACCAGATCAGTAATGGGACATTGGCGGCAAAGACGATAGTGTACATTGAGGGCAAGTGCGGGTGACGAGAACAAACATGGGGCGGAAAGATTGGAGAGGAGAGGGGGAAAGGACGCAGGAATGGGAGGGGGGTCAGGAGTGAAAAGGCGTCAGTCAATGTGTTGGACGCCGCCGCGAACACAGGCCGTGACACTAACGGTGGAGAGAGGGATTTTTTTGTTGTATCCACATACTGAGTGGAGTGGAGCCATACAGAGCGACTAAGCTGTCCGGGAGAGCAGCATGGAGGTGGGCTATTTTCCGGTAAAGACAGTGTCCGGGCCAATGGGTAAGCTGCTGGCTTTGGTGAACATGCCCGGAGAACGATTCCCAATAACGCCAGGGTACTGTGCCTGATGGCCAGATTTTTATGTTGTCCTGTACTGTGTTAGCTAGGGTGCCATCGGAGCTGCCTGGACGGACCTGAAAAGCGATCTAGTACATTGTCAGGACAGGAAACATATACTTGTCACAGACTATCGTTGACAGACTATACCGTTGTCAGGACTTGGATTGCAACTGTACCTAGGTGGCTGACTGGACCGGGACTGGACGATATGCCCTCGGGGGCTGACTGTTCGGGGACGCTACGTGGCATTCGGGGGCTGCTTGGACTGGATACTTTGCATAGGAGCCCTTGGGGGGGGGGGCGGAGGACTGGACTGGCGTACGACTGTATTGCTAATGTGCCCTCGGGGGAAGACGGACTGGCTTTACGACTGGTGCCCTCGGGGGAATGCTGGGACTGGTTTTTCCTATTGCTAAGAGCCCTCGGGGAGGACTGAACTGGCTTGCCGACTGGGGCCTGGGCCTGCTTGGACCTGGCATTGCCTATTGAGCCTCGGAGAGGACTGGACTGGCTTGCAACTGTGCCCTGGGTCTGCTTAGACTGGATTGCATTGCTAAATGAGCCCCTCGGAGAGATGGACTGGCTTGCGACGTGCCCATTGGGGGCTGCTGGACTGGATTTATATTGCTAATGAGTCCCTCGAGGATGGACTGGACTGGGCTTGCGACTGTGCCCTAGGGCTGCTTGGACTGGTATGCTATTGCTAATGAGCCCTCGGGGGAGGACTGGACTGGCTTTGCGACTGGTGCCCCTCGGGAGCTGCTGGGACTGGATATGTCATGGTTCCATCGGGGGCGGCCTGGCTTGATCGATGCTGTGCCGCTCGGGGGTTGATGGGGCTGGGGTCCTGATATTTCGGGAGAGGACTGGGCCTGCCGGCATCGCTGGCTGATAGATGCGCTCGGGGTGGCCGCACTGTATGATGGATGCCCTCGGGGGCTGACAGCACCGCCTGACTGATGCCTCGGGGGCTGTTGGCTCTGCCTTGCTGATGCCCGCGGGGGGCTGGCGGCGTTGTATTATCATTGCATGGCTGGGTGTCCCCGGCAGCGGGAGGGCTGGATTTGGCTGCTCCGACGCACGGAGGGCTGGATTTGGCTGCTCCGACGCACGACTGCCGACGTCAGGGATCTGCAGCTGGGCAGACTGCCGGTGAGGCACGTGACTGTCCCCACTCCCAGCCTCCAGCTACGCCGAGACAATCCTGGGAAATTAGACAGCATACGCCGCCCGCGGCACACCAAAACGAAACTCCCGGGACTCGTTAAAATGCTCACAGATTGGGAGAAACTGATGGGCTGAGTGGTGGCCGAGATGGTGGACCAGTTCACAGAAAAGTCTCTGGGTGGGTGTCACTGGGTGTCACTGGGTGTCAACTGTCACTTGAGTGTCAAAAGGGGTCCATGAGTCATGCGTCACTTGGGGTCACACTATTATCACCGTAATGCCCCAATGCCGGCCTGAACGGGCTCGCTGAATAATCTGCACTGTTTAAATTATATTTGTTAATAGCAGACGCATCAATGCATGTTTTTAGGTCAGGATTCTATATGCGGCATAACTACATTCCTTGTTTGTTTGTTGATTGGGGTTTTAGGGCGCAACAACTTCTTGGTTATTTTGCGCCCATACCTGCATTTCGTAACTCGACTGTGCCAAATCAGTTCATGCCAGGATATTTTGGTAGTAAGTATGTCATCGGTCCCTTACCAGCGGCATGGTAGTTTTCACCGTCCCATTTTGTGCAGTCCTTTTTACACGCGGTAGCCAAGGACGCAGGAACCGGGGGGGGGGGGCAGAGGGGGCAGCGGCCCCCAACTTTTTTCGCGGGGGGCGTCCGCCCCCCCCAACTTTCTGCAGGATCGATTTTTTCCTGTTTAACAGTTTCTAATGAAGCAAAAATCGTTGAAGAGTAATCACATTCAATGTGGAGGATAAAAAATGAGTTGTTCATTATTAAATGCTTGAAATTTTTTGGTAAGGATCTAGTTATGATTGCTTTCTAGTCGATGTTGAGGCTGTTTAGCCATTTTAAGGATAGTTAAACTGAATCGGTGAATACTCAGAAAATTGAGTGTAGGATTTACCAGCACGCGGTAGACGTCAACACATTAGTTTCAAAATCGAATCTTAAACCCATATTAAACTTAAATGACGTCAGCAATTTTGGAAGTTTTTACCAACTTCGTGAATTACAGTAACGATTGCAATACATGCTGATTTTTTTGCACCTATGGCATATCTGTTTCATCGATTAAAAAAATATCTTCACACAAATTGGTTCAATTATTTGAACGAAAAAAGCACAAATTGAATTTTGGGCTAGAAACCTCAAAGTTCCACAAATCGATAAAAGCTATTTAACAAAATGATATTCCTTTTATTGAACACTTTCTTTCTGGCCACTGACTTGAACACTCGAATTTTCCACGATTTTCAATTTTATTGTTTTTTTCAACGAGTATTATCACGCCCGTAAATATTTACGAACATTATACAAATGTGTTTTAACATAAATTTGTTAATAAGACCTAAGTCTGTAAACATAAGCCATAGCAAATTTAAGGGAGCTTTTTATATGTGGTGCCCATTAAAAATTAATAAGGGGCACGGGTGCCCCGGTGGGCCCGCACCCCTTTCCACCGCCTTGATTCTGAGGATACCAGATAGCAGTCAATTCCTTTCTTGAATCAATTTATTCATCGACCATTCCTGAAGAACCAGGTGCAGAATTTTTGGTTAAGTGACCTCTACAGGTCAGCCAAGGTCATTGCGAGGTCACAACAATGTTTGTCATTAACTCTCGTAAAAATCCATCTTAAAGAAGTGAAACGCCACAAATGTGTACAAGTCAACAAATGGTATAATGTATATGGAGACGTGGTGGTCAAAAATCACCTTTTGACCTTTGAGGTCTCATGAGCCTAAACTATTGACCTGAAATTAAAAATTGGGGAGCACGTTAGCGATTGCAATTTTTCAAGAGCTTCAATCGCTTTCCGTTTTGTTCCTAGAAGCTACACAATTGAGGACACGTTTGGCGATTCATTTTTCAAGAGCTTCAATCGCTTTTCGTTTGTACCTAAGAGCTATCATAGTTCGCGAGATTATTTTGGGGATTCTTGGAGCAAAGCCCTGAAAGTGGAAAATTATGACTTCTGTGACCTC
Organism: Semibalanus balanoides; assembly: GCA_014673585.1. NCBI lineage: Eukaryota > Metazoa > Arthropoda > Thecostraca > Balanomorpha > Balanidae > Semibalanus > Semibalanus balanoides. The sequence goes on from VOPJ01008393.1 coordinate 130,846, forward strand.
AATATTGAATGTTTAATAATGGACCGTAATAGTTTCCAAATACTTCTTGACGAGTTTTTTTGGAAACTGTGTTCCCTCCCCATGGGCACACGCGAAGGTGACGATCCGACAACCGGCACGGCGCGGGTTAAACGCATAAGCAGTCCAAAAAATCGGGTACCTATGATTGAATGTATCTGACACTTGTAAGTAATCATTCTTAGACTTGTATAAGTATCACGCTAAAGACTCAATGCATGGATGATCTTAAATCAGGTCAACAAGTTCATCCGAGGTCCAAAAGACGTCAATCTGCTGATTACGGTTATTTAGGCGTTGTATTAACATGTTTATTGTCTATTTTTGCGTTAGAGCGGTGACAAAAGTTAAAGCGATATCAGTTCAAATAACTCAAGTAGGTATAGAAGCAAAAACGCAATGCATTTATATCCACGGTAGGTGATCGTCGAAAGTGGGTCGATTTTGGTCTTTGGAAAGGTCATAATTGTCAAGTCCAGTTTTAATGGTATCAACTTCCAGATTTTTACACGTCCAAATCTCGCTAAAGTTTCGCATATGCGTTATCTGAACATGTTGTCTATGACATGATCATGTTTTAGCATCTGAAAATTTATGATATTTTTTTAATTTGTCCATTATATATTTCAAAAATCCGGTAATAGCAGCATGATAGCCAAGTCTATTGTTAAGTCAAAAATTAAGGTATCAAAATACTGTAGTTGACGTTGACGAGTTAGTGGCGTAAATAGGTAATACCTAAACCAAAAGTGACTAGTGTTCAAATGGGGCAGAATTATGAAGTGAGGCAGGATTTCCGGCTGAGTACTCGTTGGCAGGCTAAAAATCCTGCCCCCCAACTTGAACATACTTCCTGCGTCCCTGGCGGTAGCACTCTACTGAGCATCAACAAGCAGTCGATAGACAAACGTTATATAAGTTGTGTATGATAACATTCTCCACTGATCTAACTGCACTTAAAGAGGATTAATGTCTGATCGCCGTAGCAATAATGTGACTATAAATGTCAGTAATCTATTATGACTAACTGAATGCCTGACCACCTACTCTAAGTAAATGGCTCTAAAGTAAATGGCGAGCTTAATTTAGCATTTGCCATTACAATAGGAATAGACTGATTGTTCCAGCCGAACTGTTCATGTTGCATGTCTTAGGAGTAAATAGGAGGTCGCGCTCAAACGGTGAACGCTACACAACGCAGCAGATATCACTTATCAGATCAGATATCAGCCAGCCATCAGCATCACAGATAAAGTCCGGACGCCGGACTGCGTCCAATGCTGCAGCGGCAGTGAAGCTAACACGGCCGCCTTCCAAGAGCGCATCAATACTGTTATGTGCTGCTTGGCACACGACGCCAAACGCCTGTGTCGCTACAACCTACAATCAGTACGGGCAATCAATGACACGGGTGACCACGCTCGTCGTTCTCCCAGCGTGAAATGAGTTTTGAAGCACGCTATTACAGCTGTTGTGCCGTGAATGGGCACTCAACACGCCATCGTATGCGATGGAAGCGACTTGTACTAACTTGCAGCTCTAACGAGTACTAACTTACAGCTTCACTGAGCGGAAGGATCATTTCGATGGCAGTGCGAATGCCGAAGCGACGCCAGCGAGAATAGGTTGACGACTGACGCCACATGAGCTGCACATTCTGAAGACATAAATCCCACGAATCATCCCTTACGTGATCGCTTTGCATAAATTGATACTATGTGCATTGTGCATGCAAGACGACAGTATAAGGGGCCTATCCATGCGAAAATTAGTTTTTGTTTGGGTGTCGTTCAGCTTTCAGAAAGAAAGCTTACCTACTACAGTTATTCTAATCGAGAACATTTCTTTGTGGCGCGTCCCTGTTCGATACCTTTCCCGATTTTTCCTTTTCGATATTATGAGTTCGTAATTATCAGCTGATGCCCATGCAAGCAAATAAGATTAAATAAACCAAATTAAATTAACTATCTACAAACTACATAGTCAAAACAGCCAACACGTATCAATTACTCACAACGATAACGGATAAACGCAGCCAAAACAGGTATGTTTATGCAGGTATGCTAGCAGCTGCTTGCTTTTTGTGGCTCTTAAAAAAAAAACTACCACCACCGTTGTCGTACACACCAATGACACCTTAAAAACCCATGTTACACAACCAACATTCAGGTCACAGAGAGAGACAGCCGGCCTGAAAGAAGCAGTCCACAATGGGTGTTGAGTCAAACTCCCCCCCCCCCACACACACACACACACACTCGGCCTGGTCATGATTCTGGGGGGGGGGGCATCCGGGTACGGGGGCGTGGTCCGACGACCCACACGTTCAACGTGTTCTAATCCAGACCAGGCAGCAACGGCGGCACCGGCAGCGGCGCCGACGGAGGCGGAGGCGGAGGCGGAGGCGGAGGCGGAGGCGGAGGCGGAGGCGGAGGCGGA
>VOPJ01008395.1:0-16250 GCA_014673585.1 Semibalanus balanoides
TAAGTTCCCGTTGGGACACCAATATGAAGTTTGGATTTAATTGCCCGATTTTGCATCGCTTGTTAATATTTTTGAAAAATGTTTCGTTTTCATGATAAGCTAAAGCGTATTGTTCTATGCAGCTGGACACAAAACAATGCCAAACTCGTAATGTCGAAAACAAATGAACCAATTTTCACATATTAAGGGTCGCAACCACAAACTAGGCCGTCGTAGTTGGGCTAAGTTAACCCTATTCCCTGCGGGGGGCAGATTCTGCCCCCGGTAGTTTTCGCCCGCCGCTTCTGAACCGTTACGTCTATCGTCTTGAAACTTTCGGAATTTTCCTAAATATGAACGACACGTATTCTGTCACAATTTTGAAAAAATCGGCAGAGCAGAGGCGGCTCCAGGGTCATGTTTTCGGAGGTCATTACGAATGCGGGTGTGCGGCGCATACTTCCTTCTTAGTTTGCGGTGGAATAAAAGCGTCAGAAACTAGGTCACTGCTTTATACATCATACATAATTAGATTATACATATTTTGGGGCAGAGGCGCACTCAGGTAAATAAAATGGGAGGCGATATCCTCCGTCAATTTAGGCCCAACTTAAAATATGCTAGATGATAAAAGGCGTTTCGCACATGGTGCCCCCCACGTTGTTTACCTGAATCCGCCTATGCACAATTTGTTATATTTAACAAATTACTGCAACAAATCCCACACGTGACGTTCTCACGTCCCAAACACTCAGGAAAAGCACATAATTTTTATCAAAAAATCACCTCATTTTTTATCCCTGAGTACGCCTATGATTTGTAATTGTTGCACTTGTCCCTTTCACACATTGAAGACCATGACATTGGAAGCTCAAAAACGTTTTTTGCATAAAATTTTGTCGAATCACATGGCCAAAATGACCTTTCAAAAAATACACCAAAGTTTCGTATTTTTGCTCCCTGGCCCCCCATTTTTGAACAAAAAAGCAATTTCGGGGTTCTAAAAGAACGATTTCGTCACGACGAATCGAATGGTGTTTGTTCCATCGACGTCGGCCGGGCGGTTCTCGAGATCTCTGGGGTGGCAGAATCTGACCCTCCCCCCACGCAGGTTAACGTAATTCTGGCCGCCCGCAGGGAATAGGGTTAACTGCTAATTTGGTCACCATATTATTCAATGTTTGTTGATTTTTTAGGATACTAGGGCTGCCTTATTGGATATAAGGGAGGGCGCGGTGAACCCCCGAAAAATTGCAAGAAATTTGCGAAATTTTACAAATTTTCTTATGTAGAAGGAAATCGTACAAGCTTTTAGGGGAGGACGGGGTAACCTTGACCCCCTAAGCTCTCATGTGTCTCAGAAGAAATGTTGCAGTAGTTTCAGTGAACGCTGTAGCTCAGTACAATATATCAACAATTTGTTACCGTTTTGAACCAAAAAATAATAAATGTGTCAAAGGATTTAAAAACTGTGAGCATTTTACAAAAAAGTTAACATTTTATGGGCAAAAAGTTTACATTACATTTTAGGGTGAACGGCGTTACCCCGTGGGCGGGGTGCCCACGGAGTAATGCCGTCCACCTAGGGTATCCCATAATTATATGGTTATCCTGATGACTGTTCAAATGGTATTACGTGTCATGAATGTCAGGTGCTGTCAAAATCTTTCACTGAGATATTTAACAAAGATCGAACGAGCGAGATTTAACCAGACATTCTAATGAATCCACGTGTAATTCGGTGACCCGGACCAAGTGATCTGCAAGTGTCACCCTGTTCAGCCGCTCTCTCCTGGCATGTCCTGCTGCAAAAGGATTCGGTGTAACCAAAGTACTCGATTCGGATAATGCAAGAACGCATCTCTGTATTACAAATTCCAAAAGTATACTTTGTACTTATGCAGGAAAACAACAACCCCGGGGTAACACCGTCGGGGCGGGCGGTGCTACCCCGCACGTTGCCAGGGCAACAAAGCAGCGATGCATCAGAAGACAGCACCGTATTGGCTGCACCGTGTGCGTAACTTTGCTTGCTGATGCGTAACTTTGCTTGCTGAATGATTATGTACACGTAAGTAAACGTTATTTTTTAGTTTCAACCTTTTTCAGCGACACACAGATTAATTGCATGAATCAATAAGATTACATCAGAGTCATATATAAACGAAATTATGTCTTATCTTGTACACAACAGCTTAAATGACGGAGCTCACCTTCAGCGTCCGGGCACTTAAGTGTCGACGACAGGGGTGGAACTTTATATCTCTTGGGGAGGGCCCTAGCCCCCCAATTATTTCAAAATTTAACATTAGGCCTATGGTGCTGCATGGTAAGAACTGAGTTAAAACCTATCAAATTAACATTAGCCCCCCCCCCCCAAGCGATTTATAATACCCGCCCTCGGTCGCTCGACCGACGAGACATCAGCTTAGTCATCTAAAGTGTTATATAAAAACGAGATCACTAGGGTGGCGGTATTACCCATGGAACGGTGCTCCCCGTCCTTCCGCTACAGAAAGGCTGATGTTGCTTTAGCGTACAATGGAAGTACAAGGAAGCAAATAACTATAGTTTTCATTTTAAAAAAATATAGTTCCATTCTTAATCGGTGCAGCAAATCGCTCTGGGATCCACCAGTGCTAGGGCCTGCGAAATATCCAGCATTTGTGCAAATGCAGGAAGCCAAAACTTAAAATATTAGAAAACACTTTGCTACTGAAAACTTTAAAGAGTGTGCCTAACTCATCATTGGTCTGTGGAGTTGTTGACACTAGTCTGTTAGACATATTTTTCTGATTTAGCCATGTACTTCATTTTCCCCAGAATCATTTCGTTGCTGAGTATATTCAAAGTCGCCAATCACATTCTGTGGCAGAATATTAATTATCATAGTCGCCAGTAGAGCTTTCGCACTAGAAGATTGCTCTTGAAATTACAGACGCTAGCATATATTTGTTTAGCGTCTGGCCAGTGCGCATTATAGGTAACATTTTCGCTACTCTGTTTATAGTGACGAATTCGTTTATTGGAGTTCTGAAAACAAAACAAATGCAAAGCAGAAAATAAGGGTAAAATATTCAACTAAAGGGGCGTCTCAGGACGTGAATTTTATCGTAAGCAATAATCAAGCAGTAGCTTCTTAACGTAATAGAAAAATATATTGACATTTCAAAAGAAGTGAAAGGCAACTCCTTTAAGAAGTAAAAGCATTGAGACACAAAGTCACATTGAGTAAACATAAATAAACATTCCGATTAATTGAAAGGAATAGTTCACCTTAAACATTGGTTTTGCACTGAGATAGCCACGTTGTGTAGTCGTGTTGAAAAAACATAGCTGCAAGTTTTCTGGGCCTGAAAGGGGCTCTCCAGCCCGAATATATTTGACTTTTTTTGTGGAAGGAATGTGGGCCTAAATAAGGAATGTCAAGAATGTGGGCCTCACACACCTGGGCAGAGACTATACAGTAATCTTACGCAAATACTTTCGAATATCTGATTGGCTGAGCCACGTTTGACGTTGCGAAGAGTGCGCATATAGTTTTGATAAAATTAATAATGTACATACGTCCTTCTGTTTTGAATCGGAGCGATGAATGGCAATTTGTGGCATTATGAAAAGGAGTTGTATTTCAAAATATAGTCAAATTGTGTTTGAAAAAATATAAGTGAACTATTTCCTTTTAGCAAAAGTATGGCCGAGCGTTTGTCGTCAGCGCTGCTGTTGCACTGTGCACTCAGACCCTCCTTGTCGTTGTCTGCAGCTGTGCAGCGGCGGGTGCAGACGAACGGAGGGGACATGACTCGGTAGTGGCGGGACTATGAGGGATAGCCCCTATCATCACCGGTCCCGGCCCCGGCTCGTCTGCTATCTCTGATCTGAGTCACTGACCGCCTCATGGACGCCATATAACCGTGGATGTGGCGGTGCCCCGAATCCCCAGACCACCACCACCACCACACCGACGACACCACACCGACCACCACCACCTACCCACCACCACACCCACACCACACCACCACTGACCACCACAACCACATCCACCACACATCCAGCACCACCGACCACCACCAAAGCCACCACATCACCACACACCATCCACCACCACCACCACCACCTACCACACAACCACCACACCACCACACCACACCACCGACCACACCACACACCACCGACCACCACACCACACCAACACCACCACACCACACCATCACCACACCACTCACACCACCACCCACCACCCACCACCACACCACCACACCCACCAACCTACCACACACCACCACACCACACACACCACACCACCACACACACACCACCACCACCACACCACCAACCACCACCACCACCACCACCACCACACACACCACCACATGACACTCACCACCACACCACCACATCACCACACCACCACCACCACAACCGGACTAACCACCAACACCACCACCACCACCACCACATCCGAACCACAACAACCACCACCACACCACCACCACCACCACACCACCACACTATCACTCACCACCACCACACCCCACCACCACCATCCACCACCACACCACCCACCACCACACCACCACCACCACACACCATCCACCACCACACCACCCCACCAACAACCACTCACACACCACCACCTCACACCACACCCATACACACACCACCACCTACACCACCACCACCTACCACCACACCACCACTCCCCACCACCGACCACCCCACACACCACACCACACCCCCACCACACCATCACAATACGCACCACCTACAAACACACAACACCACCACACAACCACCATCCACACCACCACCACCACCCCACACCACACCAATACCACCACAACACCATGACACCACAACACACCACCCCACCAACACACCACACCACCACACCACCACACCACCACACCACCACACCACCACACCACCACACCACCACACCACCACCCCACCACACCACCACACCACCACACCACCACACCACCACACCACCACACCACCACACCACCACACCACCACACACCACCACACCACACACCACCACACACCACACAACCACACCACCACCCCACCACACCACCCCACCACCACCTCAACCACCAACCCCACACACCACCAAACCACACACCACACACACCACCACACCACCACACCACACACCAACCACCACTCACCACCACCACCACCACCACCCCACCACCAACCACCACCACCACCACCACAACACACACCACCACACCTAACCCCCAACCACCACACCACCACCACCAACCACCACCACCACCACCACACCGACCACCACACCAACAGCCACCACCGACACACACCACCACACCACACCACCACCACACAACACCACTACACAACCACCACCCCACCACCACACACAAGCACCATACACCACCCCACCACCACCACACACCACACCACACCACCACATCACCACCTACCACAACCAGACCGCCGACCACCACCAGCCACACACCCACCAAGAGCTACAATTGATCCAGTGGATGTTAATTTGCGTTTAACTCCTCTTGCATTCGCCCCCCCCCAACTTGGACGAGGAAGTGGATTCAAATACGGGGGAGAAATTGATTATTTTTGTTGTTTTGATGGTACTTAGGCGATTTTGCCCAGTTCTCTCAGCCCTCCCACTAACTTATCCAGAGAAGCTACGCCCCTAAGGGGGACTATCCAAAACTGGAGGGGATGATCCTCCACGGTCCGCAGCCTGACGACCGGGGGACAGTGTCCCCCCATCCCCTCTGTGTGGACGCCCTTGGCTGTTGGAGATTTACTCTTGGCGGAAGTTTGGTCACTATAAATGACTGCATGTGCGGACCACTATTTGCTATATCTGAAACTGCCTGCCCGATTCAGTTAAATATTGCCATGCATACTAGCCACATACTAGGGTACTAGGGTATCACTACTGACAGCTTTACGCATCATGGGACATGAGTCGTATGTGTGCACCCGCACTGTTTTATATTTCATAGCTGTTTTAGCTTTTCCAGAGCTCCCCCTCCGGTCATCGCCCATGAAGGCGTTTTTCTTTTATATTCTTGATTAATTAACCCTACTCCGTAGTGGGGGGGGGGGCAGATTCTGCCCCCACCAATGTTTTTCTCACTTGCTGCTCCATACCCGTTGGACCCATAATTTATTGAGACGTGTTGTGTGAAAATTTGGGGAAAATCAGCGCAACAGAGGCGGTAGACTGCTGTTTTGGGGAGAATGTTGCGAATCAGGGGAGAATGTTGCGATTTCGGTTGTTTTATGCCGCTTACTTCCATCGTAGTTTGCGGTACAGTCAATGCGTCAGAAACGTTTACAATGCATCATACATACTAGGATTCAACATATTTTGAGGGCGCACTCAAGTACCAAAACACGGGAGGCGATACCATCCCTCAAATTAGGTCCACCTTTAAATTAGCATTATGAAAAAGCGTTGCGTGCATGGTACAATTGGTTAAAAAAACGTCCCACAGGGTTAGCTGATGGTCAGCAGTGAATGCCCACATTCTCGCTGTTTCACCCAGGGAGGTTGAAGCCGCCTGAAAGGTTAGGCTTTCTGATTACGGTGCACAGCAAAGCTGCGCAAAACAGCCTATATAAAAGACAGGATACAGGGCGAGTGTCACGGCCAGCCGACGGAAGAGAGCACAAGGCTGTGTTAGTTATCGAACCCTTGAGTTCAGTTTTATTGCAAGCGCCACCATGGTTGGCTTGTTGGTTGGGCAGACCCTGGCGTGAATCGGTAGTTATTGACTATATAAAAACGTAAAGGGGAATGGGGCTACTGCAATGACACAAAATATATGTGATATATATGCATTTTGCATGCATGCTAAAACCCTGTGTATTTACTCTCACCCACACCGCTTAGCGAACTTGTGATAAGGATCGAGGTCCCGTATCAAATAAATAACAAAATTGTGAGATCAAATTGATCAACTTGACCTAATATGGTCTAATCTCCATACAGGTAGGTTGAAACTATGATATTGTATCGTCGAACCGCATCCTACCAAAATATTACTGGCAGCAACTTGTGTTACAGCAAATACTTCAGATTGTCTAAACTGTGCCACAGTTGAATTGCCTTCAGGCTTTTAACCCTATTCCCTGCGGGCGGCCAGAATTACGTTAACCTGCGGGGGGCAGATTCCGCCCCCCCCCCCAGAGATTCTCGAGACCGCTACGCGATTCCAACGGGACATAAAACACCATTCGATTCTGTCGTGACGTTTCTTTTTGTTAAATCCAGAAATTTGCTTTTTTGCTCTTAAATGGGGGGGCCAGGGGGCTAAAAAAATACGAGAAAAAAAATGTGTTTTTTTGGAAGTCATTGTCCAGTGATTCGATGATTTGCATGCAAAAACGTTTTTTTGAGTCTATTACAACGTTCATGTTCATTCCAATGTGTGAAAGGGGACAAGTACCCAAAAACGAAAAATCATAGGCGCACTCAGGGATATAAAAATGGGGAGATTTTGATGAAAAATATGTGCTTCCTTAGTTTGACGTGGAAACTCACATGTGGCTTTTACTGTTATTTGTTAAATGTAACAAATTGCTGCATAGGCGGATTCAGTAAACAAGCGTGGGGAGCAACATGTGCGGAACGCCTTTTATCGCCTTGCTTATTTGAAGTTGGGCCTAAATTGACGCGAAGAGATCGCCTCCCATTTATGTAACCTGAGTCGCCTCTGCCCCAAATATTGAATAATCCATTATGTCATATGTACAAAGCATCGACTTAGTTTCTGACGCTTTTTCCACCGCAAACTACGAAAGAAGTAAGCGCCGCACACCCGCATTCGAAACGACCTCCGAAAAACATGACCCTGGAGCCGCCTCTGGTAGGCGAGTCTTTTTCAAAATTTCACAGAACACGCGACATTCCATTATTTAGAAAAAGTGCCCGAAAGTTTCAAGTGATAGATCGTAACGGTTGGTTCAGAACGGCGGCGAAAAACTACCAGGGAGAATTTCTTCCCCCCGCAGGAATAGGGTTAATAACCTGATTTTTTGTCTTCACATGTATGCAATTCCTCATTAAGTCCAGTCCAGATCACTGCCACATGGTTCAACTATCAACAAGGTCACATTAGAAACCAAGCACCTGTGGTTTAAGAGACTAATCAATATGGAAGGCCGACGATTTGACCTGACCTTACTGTAATGAACAGCAGACCACTTGGGACCCTAGTTGTTGACAATATACTTTAAAGGTCCAACTGATATTAACTAATTTATGCAATGTATATTGTATTACCCTGCAGCGGAATTTGTATTTATGTGAGTCGGTTAATGTTAAGTAAAAAGTTAGGGAGCTTGTCATTCACTACAAATATTAAAACTCGCACAGAGATAAAATAGGTGGGTAGAAGCTATCGTGAGAGCGTGGAACTATTCTCTGACGTCAGAGCTTATCTCCGCCCTGGTTGACCTTCAACCGACGCTGCCCGATCCGTGACCGGTCGGGTGCGAGTGGTGGGCAGAGTCGAGAGCGGTACTACAGAGCGGCCCAGGCGTAGCACCTATCCATGCTCGCATTATCTGTATTATAACGAGTGAACGGAAAGCATTCTAAATTTCCGTTTGACACTAACCAGCCTAACGCATACAAATGAGCAAAGGGCCTGAAACATCCATGGCGAGAAATTCGCTCATACCAGTTGATGCATTAAAAATATTTCACCGAAAATTAGGGTCCCAAGAGGTCTGTCGTTTACAACAGGTCAGTAACAATGAAATTAAGGGGTCCCCGGTCCAATACAAAAAAGGGACCAATACGTCCAATACAAGGGTTCACCTTTGTATTGGATTTGAATAATTTTTTTTTTACCCATTATCTTTGGCCTTTATTGAAAAGTTTAAATTAATAATAATACAAATCCTCATAGCTTTACCGTGTTTAGGCAATTTAATTTACAATTTGCTAAATACGTCTTGACTACACCTTTGTCACTTGGAATAAAATAAGTCAAGCTCAAACTAAAATAATTATAATTAAATTAACCCTCGCCTTACTGGGGGACTGACACCCCCCACCCCTGTGGTTTATTCATCATTTATAATGGGCTTGCCCACAAGTGGCTATTACGGCTTAGTCAATACATGCAGGTAATCACAACACACACACGAAATAATATGTATGCATGACACATTATACACGGCACATTGCAGGTCATTGCGAAAAGTCATTGCAGCCGGGACGCAGAGTCCATCACATTCCGCGGCAGCACGTTCCAGGACACGGCAGTCGTATACGGGAAGAGACGTCGTGCAACAGCCAGGCGGAAACGGGGCAGCTCCATCACAGCCGTGCCCGCGGTGGTGGCGCGCGTCAACCGCTCGGACACAGCGCTACGCGGGTGAAACATGGCCCGCAACGAGTAAGTGGCAGATGAGACGTGTAGAGCGCGATGCACGTTCGCTGCATTACGTCGCGTTACGTCGCGCGACCACGTCCCTGATACCTGACACTGGGCCAGCCGAGCGCGCCGAGGGCGGGAGTGACATGGTCATACCGACGGAGGCCAGCCACCAATCGCGCTGCAAAATGAATGACTTTTTGCAGTCAGTCCAGGCGGCAATTATGAGCACCACACCATACTGACGAGCAGTACTGGAGATGGGAGAAGACATGAGCCTTGACAAGGATTTTTAGGATTTCAGGTGATAGCTGAGAACGGACTTTGTAGAGGGATATGAGGATTGCGTTGGTTCGACGGATAATGGAGGATATATGCGACTCCCAGCCCAAAGTTTGGTCGAGAAGAACGCCTAGCATTTGGATTTGTTTTTTAGGGTCGAATGTAACAGCCATTTACTTGAAGTGCAAATTATGGGGTTCGGTCAATGGAATTTTGGATGCCAGGAAGAATGAAGCAGATCTAGTCTGCATTCATTTTTAGACTGTTTAAACTGAACCAGTGTTGAAGACTTAGTACGTTCTCCTTGTTGTTGTTTTTTCATTATAACTTTTTACACATATTGCACATTTTGCTGAAATTTACATCTGAAGCCTATTTCACAAAGAAGTTTGTAATTAGTAATGTTTGTAATTACAAAGGCAATACATTTTTACCTTCCTCACAAAAAGCGACTTAAAAAACAATCAGCACCTGTACATTACCGATTGTAAAAAAGTTTGTAATCTGAAGAAAAAAAGTTTGTAAAGAAGAAGGCCAATCAATAACTTTGTAAATTCACCAGGCGGAAGAGGGGCATCAATGCCTATAAGCTGTTGGCATGATTCGCTCAATGACGTCACCGGAAGAATAGCTTTTTGGATCCCCTGAAGTTTCTGTTTCATAAAATATGATTTGTTATAATGCCTAATATACGTTATTTATGATATTCTTTACATATATGTCACTTGAAAAGTATTGTTTCAAGTATTAACGACTATCTCCCGGGAACAAATGTTCCCCCGGTTGCGTCATTTGACATTTGTCTGTATGCGCAGATACCTGCGCAGTGGGACGGCTCTACCTATGGCATTCAATGGCTTTGGCGGAGCAAAACAACAACACAACTACTCTTGAAAGAAAGATCGTTTAGTTTTATATACCATTTTAACTCCTAACCTAGCCGATTTCACACGGAAGGACGAAGGCTCACTGCACAAGACATTGCTGACCGCTGCAATTATACCGCCATGCGGTTTATCCGCGCGGAGGCGCCCCTCACTCACATAGCACAATCGGTAAGGTGCACTGCACTTTAAAGGTGGAGATCCCTGCTCAAATTTCTGGGGTGGGGAAAACAATTTTTTTGCTCGGCAGTTATACTTATGTATGAACTTAACAATTTCCCTAACAACCTCGGCAACGAAACAATCACCAATAAAACGACCTTAACAGTAAAAAACGTCAACTATCGATGCAATTTTTGAAATTCACAGCCTCTGGCCCACTGGAATTACAAGTTTGTAATTACAAACATTTCCTCACTGCAGTCAACGTTTGAGAAATAGAAATTGCGTTTTCACAAACGATTTTACAAACAATGTATGTGTAAAAAGTTTGTAAATAGTACATTTAGATTTACTGCCCTAAGGTTTTGTAAAATTCAAATTACAAACATTTGTAAAAGTTATTTGCTATAAATTAGTTATCACAGTTATCACAAATAAAATAATTGTAATTACAAACTGCTTTGCTTTGTGAAATAGGCCTCAGGTTAATAAACAATAATTACACGTATCCTGTCAAATTTTCTTCAAAATAAGCCGAGTAGTTTGTGAAATAATGACGTTTTTCTGACGTCATGTTGGTAGAAAACGGCAAATATTTTAAAAATCGTAGAAAATAAATTTTTGCAGCAATTCGCAAACAGAGAACGTTAAAGACATAAACATACACTGTGTCTCGGATTTTCTATTTTTTTGGGTTTTCACACCCCAAAAGTCAAAAAACATATTTTTTCAAAAAAATCACTACAAAATCATCATTTTCAAAGACGTTTAAAAACCGGAATAAATGCGACAGAACTTTTTATACAAAATACCAAGAACAAATTTCAAAGCAATATCTCTATTTTTGACTGAGTGATCGCTCCCTAAGTAAAAGAAGCTTATGACGTCATTTTTTAATCACTCTTTACTTTTGTTGACCAGATGCGAACAAATCAATACGTTTTGTGTATTTATGAGACACAAAATGGTTTAGGAATACGCCTTATTATTTGCATTCATCATTTTATATTTTTAAGGTTTTCTGATCGTTATTCTGGACATGATCGAGTTGAGGTTTTTAATGCATTTTGCATAGCAGTTTTTTTTATAAATTTAGTCCGAATGCTTTGTAGGGATGGCTTTCCGAGGTCAGAATCCGCGCTAAGAAGAGCTTGTTGCGCTGGTCCCTCCTGACCTCACCACCCGATCGTACAATTCCTGTTGGCCGGCAGAATTTAGAGACGAAAGTTGTACGTGCCCGACATACTGGATACGGTCCGCCCCGCTCGCTGACGTCACCTGGCCTTGAGTGCGACCGCTGCCACCGGCCGCAGGCCATCTCAGTTAGGAGCAAATAGCGAGCGCCGAAGCGACTCGAACCCAGGCTGCCACTACTGAGATAGGTCAGAAGACCAGCGCTCTCCCACTGAGCTAAAGCGGCGGACAGTTCACATCCATGGTGACGATTTCCGTCACCTAAGACGTCATTAACTAACCCAGACCTGAAAATCGATATAATATCAGATAGCTAATTCAACGACCAACATTTTAACGCTAACCAAATAATTGTATTTTCATAACTTTAATGATGACGACGGACAGATCAAAATCGTTATTTTTAATGTGGTTGATCTTAGGTCATTCATTTGATCTGGAAGGTCACCCATTGATCTGAAACCTAAAAGTTGCATACGTTAGATTCCTCACATGACAGGCAACATGCTGGTTCTTACTGCGTTGCTCTATTTTGCTTGGCTTGGAAGTTAACAGGGGCCTGTCAGTCCCTCCCCCCCCCGTACGGCGAAGGTAAGAAACGGTCCTCGTAAGGCGAGGGCTTAAATATGTCAAATTAAATTTAAAATAAGTCAACAAGATTATCGGGATCATTGGCCTTACATCGTTGTTTATATTTTATTAAAGAAAATAAAACTTTAAAATGACTTGCTTATTGATATTTTGGCCGCAGGCCTTTGTTAAAATTACATCTATAAATATACAATGTTCACATACAAATAGAAAACAAAACGGTCAATGATTCCGATGATATAGATAACGCTAACCATGTTCCTCGCAGCAGCTTTGAATAATTTAAAATAAGTCAAGTTCAAAATAAAATCTGTCGAGTTCAAATCTAAGTGAGTCACGTTAAAATTAAAACAAATCAGGTTAAAGGGAATATACCACCTTTAACATTAGTTTTTAACTGAGATAGCCAGATTGTCGGGTTTACTGAGAAACCTCTAAATCTGTAATTTTTCCTTCCAAAACGACCTAGTTGCTGAGTTTGAACGCAAACCGCTGAGCATATTTGGGCATATTTCAAAAGACAATATTCGTACGTTTCGCATACGTCATAAGTAGTTACTCCACTGCATGATTTCCACCGCACTTCGCTTTTTGAACCGTCCGCCCAGTATTTCAGTTACCTTGCGTCCGCCCCGTCCGCCACCGAAAGGTATTGACTTGATCAATTTTAAAATGAATGTCAATTTTATTTGTCAGTTTTCATTGGATTTCAATTTGAAAATAATGCAGACAATGGTCTTTGAAAGGCCCATCTGTTGATGGCTAGCTCGAACCGGTAGCTGCAATATTATCCGCAATATAAGCATATTCAGTACTAACTAATGTAATTCACTCTGATAAGAATATCATTTGAAGAGAGTGACCTTAACCTCGTTTTAAAGAAAAATCAAAGTATAACTGACTTTTATGTTATTAGATATTTCGGCCACAGGCCTTTTTTTCAAAAACAAAATATATGTAAACAGTAATGTTTACATGACTACAACACGTCGAAATTGTCGCTTGCCTGCCGACTTAATTTAACAAATGCTTCAACATTACACGCGACGAACATTATTCCAACTCCCTCCTTTTTTTCCTATCCTCAGCAAATGTGCCACCACGTTACATCGATAAATATATACAATATACATTTACAAAACATTTTGTTTATAATACATATCCTGAATATACATATGCATACTATACATTATACAATAGTTGGCCGCCAGGGACCGCCAGTGAGCCAGGGTACTTTTATGTCGCAAACGAATTTTTGTTCATGTATTTTTGTAAATCAGCAAATAATATGTTTTAGGAAAACAAATTCAATCAGTAAACTGTTATTTATATGCTGGCAACGCGGTCAAAATTAACTGGCTTTACTAGCGGGTTCCCTGTTCGGCCAACTGCTGGCGAACTTTATCCAGCTTTAGTGCTCGCCCCCACATATCGCGCCCTGCCCAAAGCTGAGGCCCCGAGCGTCCGAATTCGCCGCCAACTGACGTGAAAAGTCTGTCTGATGTTAAGAGTGGTAACCGTCATTAATCTTTTTCGGACCAAAGTCGAGCCAGAGCCTTCTTGGCCCGAAATTGGGCCCATTTGGGTTTTGTTCTTATAATGAAAAAAAAAAACTAAGATTGTTGACTATAATAATTAACTGCATACGCTTTTTAAATTTTAATAGTTCACTGACTGAATGGTGATTGTTGAGTTTTGCAAATATTTCAAAGAAATTTTTAGTCCGCAAAAGAAGTGATCAAATAGTGCGGAGGCGACCAATTTTAAGAGATGATTGCCAATATTGCTGGTTGCAAATGTATTTCTTGATCTAAATGGGGGCAGTTTCGCCGGAACCAAAACTTTCAGGTGAAATCAGAATGCGCGGTAATTCTACCCGATTGACACAAAAAAACTGATTATTGCGTCTGCAAGGTGGGCACTCTCCCTTTAATAACTATCATTTGTCCAATATGTAAGTTGATTCCTATTTTTAAAACATTCCATAAAAGGATGCTTAGAATAAAAACCCCTAGTGCAAACATTAACACCATTTGTAATTCGCGTTTCCAATATTATTTGCGATCAAGGAAACAGCGAACTCAAATTGTTTACGTTTTTACACATTCTGAATCAAGGAACGATTTTGCCGTTCGATGCCTCCTTTGTGACGTCACAACTCCGCTTTGGTTTTACGCAAGATTGTTGTGACGTCACATGCTAAACAATTACTATTTTTTAAATTACAACAATTCTTGACTTTTTTTTCGCAAAAATGTATGCCAGAACCGTAATCAGGGCATTCTTCTCCATCATTCTACATACTTTTCCCAAGGTGCTATATTCCCTTTAAAAAAATCAAATAAACCAAATTCAAATAAGTCAAAATCAAATCGACCTAAAATTAAACTTTTACGCCACTTTGCGGAGTCATCAGTCACATCGGTCGCCATCGTCATAACGAAGCCATCGCCATCGTCTTCGTTTCATGTAACGGTGAATTGAATGAATAGCATGTTAAGCTTTTTGTTCTCTACAAGGCAAACCACCCATGTTTCTGGGTTTTATCAGGCAAACCCGTAAAAATTTCGCGCTGCTTCGCGGCGCAAAATAACAAATACCTATTTTAATATAAAGCCCACATAACACAATGCTGCAAAGGCTTACATACACGCATAAAAATGGGTTACATTTTTGCGTCATTTCAGCCCAGTTTCCCCACTCAAAAATTATTGGCGACGCCCTTGGGTACAATTGATAATTGAAATAGTTTTGTTCTGGTTCTGTTAATCAATTTCGGAACAATAAAAACTGCAAGCTGCAAGCCTTTTTCGATAACCAAAGAAGCAAAAAAAAAAAATACTGTGGTGGCAAAATAAAGTGTACCAAAGAAACAAAAAAAATCGAAATTTGGGGTAGGTTAGGTCCGCTCAAAACGGCTTCCCCCCCCCTACAGAAAAAGACGGCTGGATCCGCCCTTGACGGAGATGCGATCTTCACGGCTTTTTCCTAACTGCCTCAAGTATGAACGAGTTTCATAGGTTTACGGTGATTGAAGCAAGTTAAAACTAGCTGATAATAAAAATATATGCAATGTTTTTTTCACGGCAGAGGAGGTTTCAGTTACTTGAGAACAGGGTGTTTCCAAAAATATTAAAAGCTTAGCTGGCAGTCAAAAAAGCTATGTTAAAAGCATTTATAGCTATGAAAGTGCTAAAGATAGTTATTCCTTCTATTATTTGCATTATCTATTACATCTAGAGTTTCAGGGGCGTGTTCAGGTACAGAAAAAGAGGGTTGACTAGCATAGTGATTACGATATACCAGCGATTACGGCACAATCGACAGTTAGTTGAGAATGATGTGTGCACTGTGCACATATGAGGCCAGGATAGGAAATAGAGTCATTTTTTGCAGAGGCGGTCTCAGGAATCGAAAAAGGGGCATATTATTGCAGGAAACTAAGATGCATGTGCTTACAATTACATAAAATACTGCAGTTTTCTTATGAAAAACGCATCAGAGGGTCCTCTTTGAAACATTATAGGAAATAGGCGACTCCAGTTAGGGTAAAAGTGGGTAACCAATGTGAATTGAAGTTGCAAGTGAAATAGTCACTATTGACTAGTTAGTATATTTGGTATAATAGTGGGGAATATTATTATCAAAAGGTCTTGTGCCTCCACAATTTGAATCATGGATACGCCTATGCAGTGGTGGTAAAGTGTTCTGTCCTTATGGACAAGGTCGGGGACAAAATGTTCATTCAGATGAGGTACCCGGGGGCAAA